>APFE031744374.1:0-15153 GCA_000404065.3 Pinus taeda | reverse complement strand
GTGGAAAGAATATAACACAACCCAACAATATCCCACTTGTTTTTTTCTTTCCACAGGGGGCCACAGGAGAGCTTAGTCATTTTTCCAGCCCTGAAACACCCATTGTTTCTCTACACCAAGAGAATTCTCAGAGCTAATAGATTTTGTCAATGCATCTGCAGTATTCTTCAAAGTGTCCACCTTTACCAGCAACACCTTTTTGTCTTCTATCATATCCCTCACAAAGTGATACTGGACATTAATGTGGTTTGTCTTTGAATGATAAGCAGGGTTCTTTGCCAAGAAAATTGCACTTTGGCTGTCGCAGTCTATCCTTATAGCTCCCTGTACTAACCCCATACTTGAACACAATCTCTACAACCAAACTGCTTCCTTGCTTGCATGAGTGGCTTCCACATATTCTGCCTCTGTAGTTGATAGTGCCACTACAGATTGTTTCTTACTCATCCAATTGACTGCACCTCCAAATAGGTTAAACACATACCCACTTGTAGATCTTCTCTGATCCAGATCTGCAGCGTAGTCTGCATCAACAAAGCCATGAATATCCAACACTCTATCTAATCCGGGTCTTCCTTGGTAGCACAAACCATAATCACTAGTGTCACGCAAATACTTGAAAACCCACTTCATTGTTGTCCAGTGATCCTCCCTGGTTTTGACATAAACCTGCTCAATACTCCCATTGCATGTGCCATGTCTGGTCTAGTACAAGCCATTGCATACATCAAGCTACCGACTGCACTTTCATATGGAACACGGGACATGTCCTCTTCATCTTCTTGTGTGTTGGGACACTGTTATGCAGATAACCTCACACCTAAAGGAATACAAACCTTCACCGGTTTACTTTCCTACATATTAAACCTCTGCAGTATTATCTCGACATACTTCCTCTGGTTTAACAAGAGCTTCCTCTTTTCCCGATCTCTTTTAATTTCCATGCCCAAAATATAGTTTGGAGCACCGAGATCTTTCATGTCGAATTTGTAGGAAAATTGAGTCTTCAAATCCTGGATAGTTTCTTTTTCATTTCCAACCAGCAACATATCATCCACATACAATACCAGATAAATAACACAGTCACCAATTAATTTAAAATACACACAGTGATCTGCTTTTCTTCTGGTGAAGCCAAGTCCCTATATAAGTGTATCAAATTTCTGATACCACATCCTTGGTGACTGTTTTAACCCATACAGAGACTTATTTAACTTGCATACTATTTCTTTCTTACCCTTCACTGTAAATCCTTCAGGCTGCTTCATGTAGATTTCCTCTTCCAAATCCTCGTGAAGAAATGTTGTCTTCACATCCATCTGTTCTATCTCAAAATCAAAAGCAGCAACAACAGATAAAAGTAATCTAATAGAAGTTACCTTCACAACAGGAGAAAAATATCACCAAAATAAATTCATGGAACCTGGGAATAACCTTTTTCTACCAACTGAGCTTTTTATTTCTCCACCTACCCTTCTAGATTTGTCTTCTTCTTGAACACCCATTTGCTGCCAATGGGTTTCCTTCCAGCCGGCAACTCCACTAGGTCCAAAGCCTCATTTTTGTGCAAAGATGCCATTTCATCAACGATGGCCTCTTTCCAGAGTTTTCCATCCTATGAATCCACTGCTTCCTTCACAGTTCTGGGATCATCATCAATAAAAGACAAAGCAAATTTGAACAGAAAGCAGATGGACTATACCTTTCTGGCTGCCTTCTTTCTCGAACTGATCTTCTCACAGCCGGAGTTTGTGGCTCTTCATCTTCTGATTCCTCCTTTGCTACAGATTCTGATTCTTCCTCCTTTAGTTCAAATTCTATCTTCACAGGTTCCTTTGGTTGGACTTCATGTTTAATAACACCTTTCACCTCTTTGAACACATCTCGGCTGTACACAACCTTTCGTGTGACTGGGTTCCAAAGGTTATAACCCTTTAAACCATCCTTATACCCAATAAAGATGCACTTTTCAGATTTACTATCCAACTTGGTTCGTTTCTCCTTTGGAACATGTACATATGCATCACATCCAAATACCCTTAGATGTGAAAGAGAGGGTTTCTTACCAGTCCATACCTCTTGTGGAGTCTTATGCTCCAATGCTGATGAAGGTGACCTGTTGACCGGGTAACATGCAGTATCCATCACCTCTGCCCAGAATTCTTGTCCTAACCCAGCACCACTGAGCATGATTCTTGCCCTTTCTGTCAACGTCTTGTTCATTCTTTCTGCAACTCCATTTTGCTGAGGTGTATATGGAGTAGTCTTCTGTCATGCTATACCACACTTCTTACAGAATTCTTCAAATTCCTTATTGCAAAATTCTCCACCGTTATCTGTCCTCAGCACTTTTATCTTTTTCTCTATTTGGTTTTCCACTAGAGCCTTAAATTCTTTAAGCCTGTCAAAGACTTCAGATTTCTTCTTAAGGAAATATATCCATGTATTCTTTGAAAAGTCATTTATAAATGATACATAGTACACAGACTTACTCAGTGATGGAACCTTCATAGGTCCAAATACATCACTATGCACAAGCTCTAATATTTCTTTCGCTCTCTTACCACCAGAGGGGAAACTCACCCGATTCTGCTTCCCATATACACAATTTTCACAGAAATCAAAGTATAGAGAGCTATTACCCATAACTTCTACAATACCTTTACCATGAAGTATTTGAATGCCCTTCTCTCCAATATGTCCAAGCCTTTGATGCCACAACATGGTCTTCTCTCCAGAGACCACTAGATTTTCTGCTTCACTTTCAGGAACCACGGAACTGTTGCACCCATCAACAACGGTGCTACCTTGTAGCTTGTATAGAGTTCCAATCCGAACTCCCCGCATCAATACCAGTGCTCCCTGAACCATTGTGCTGGTATCCTTCTCGAACTCTTTTTTTACACCTGCATCATCCAACTTGCTTACGGAAATCAGATTTCTGGCCAATGCAAGAATATGCAGAACACCCGGAAGTGTTCTAACCTTTCCACCTT
The DNA here is from genome assembly GCA_000404065.3 of Pinus taeda. Classification (NCBI taxonomy): domain Eukaryota; kingdom Viridiplantae; phylum Streptophyta; class Pinopsida; order Pinales; family Pinaceae; genus Pinus; species Pinus taeda. The sequence goes on along the minus strand of APFE031744374.1, from coordinate 12,157 downwards.
GCAACTTCAACTTTACTTTTCCGTGACCAATGATTCTAGCCTTCTTGTCATCACCCAAGAAGACATCACCACCATCATATTTCTCATACTCGCAAAACCACTCTCTATGGGGAGTGAAGTGAGAGGATACACTTGAGTCAATCAACCATGCCTCATGATCTACATGTGTACTTGAAGAAGCCAAGTACACATCCCCACCTTCATCTGAGGTGGTTTTCGCCTCTGCAGAAGGAGCATCATCAGATCCCTTTCCTTTGTCAGGAGTTTTAGATTTACAATCCCTTTGTAGTTTCCTTCCTTTCTGCATTTCCAGCACACCACCTTTACTTGTTTTTTTGGAGATTTAGATCTCCCTCTAGATTTAGATCTCTCACTCGATGATTTATTTTTGTTTCTGTTCTAGGACTGTCCTCGTACAGACAAGGAATCACCATTCTGGCTCCCCATATTTTTCCGTCTCATCTCCTCCGTCAGCAAGGATGAGACTATTTCATCAAACTGTAAGGCAGTTGTATTGCTACCTATTGCAATAACTAGACTATTCCATGAATCTGGTAGAGAACACAACAAATTGATGCACTTATCTTCATCTGAAATTTTAATATCAACAGATAATAACTGACTTACCACAGTGTTAAATGCATTCAAATGTTCTGTCACCGAGTCTCCATCTTTCATCCTTAGGTTATACAACTTTTTCCGCCGGAACAGTTTATTCACCAAAGACTTAGATTGGTACAAAGTCCCTAACTTGTCCCACAAAGCCTTCACCGTAGCTTCCTCTGATACATTCAACAATACTGAATCTAAGACACACAATCGTATTGTGCTCTTAGCCTTCTGATTCAACTTATTCCATTCTTCATTGGACACTCCCGTTGGTTTAGTACCTGGATCCACCGCGACCCACTGTTCTTTATCCACCAACAGATCCTCCATCTTGAGTTTCCATAACTCAAAACTCTGACCATTAAATTTCTCGATCTCTATCTTTTCACTGCTCGCCATCTTCTTTCACCACCAAAATCGATCCCACAGATCTCCCATTGAACATGGTCTACCACAGGCCTGAACGAAACCCCTCAGCAACAAAGGCGTCCCCTTGAAGCCAAAACATCTCTGATACCAAATGTAGGTTTTAACTCCGTACAAAAATTACCTGCATACGAATTCTAAAACACAGAAAATAAACAATGCGAGAGCATAATATGTAAAACACATATACACAGAGATTTTTCCCTTGGATCCCAAAACCGGGCTACCATCTTGATTTTTTTCATTATGTTCCTTTCAATGTTACACTACATATTTATACATGTCGAAGCATCCAATACCATGAACCAAAAACCATTGCGTCCAAAACCATGGACTGAAAACCATCGCGTCCAAAACCATGTGCGAAAATCATGCACAAAACCATAGGTGGGTCTGCCCAACCTAACAAAAGGTTCAAAACCAAAATTTTCCGGGGCGCTGCCCTGGACCCTATAGAGTGGGGTTACCTACACCCTTCAAACCACCTGTGAACCCCCCGCTACGCAATCGACGCAACGAAGGGGGGCTTCCCCCCCCTCTAGCCCCCCGGTTAACTACATGGGCTAGTCGTGGAAAGAATATAACACAACCCAACAATTGGGAAGCTGGAGTGGGAGTAAGATGTTGTGCAAGAATGCAAGCATATTACCAAGTATATTTATAATCATGCTTGGGTGTTGAACCTTATGAGGGAATTCACACAGGGTGAGCTTAGTCGCCCAACTGTCACACAGTTTGCTACAAACTTTCTTTCCCTTTGAAGCCTTTGGTATGAGTACAAAGCTTTGATAAGAACGTTTTGTAGACAACAATGGGTATTTTGGAAAGATCGCACAAAACCAGAAGCAATGTGCGTGAAAACATCCGTCTTTGCTGATAGTTTGTGGGACAAAGTCACTGAGATTGTCAGCGTCACTGAGCCCCTTGTGAAAGTCTTGAGGTTGATGGATGGAGAGAAACTTGCAATGGGATGTATTTATGAGGGCATGGACAGGGCCAAAGAGGCCATCAAGACTTTCTATAAGGGAAATGAATCTAAATATCTCCCTATATGGAAAATTATTGATTCCAGGTGGGACAGGCAAATACATTCACCATTGCATGCAGCAGGAGCATTTCTCAATCCGAGCTTATTATATAATGAGAGGTCTAGCATTAGAAGAGATCATGAGGTGATGAGAGGTGTCATGATATGCATCGAGAAGATGTTCCCGGATCAAGATATCCAGGACAACGAGATATGTAAAAGGAAGCAACTGGCATGTTTGGTTTCGGCTCAAGCCAACGTTTCAAGGACAAGAAAATGCCTTATAAGTGTAAATACTTAGAACTTAGCTTGTAATTTTGCTAGTTCTCTTATATGTTTGGCATTGCAAATTGATAATCTTTGTTGTTATTTTTTTTACAGCTCATTGGTAGATAGACTATTAGCTCATTTGTCATCAAAGTTTTGAGTCAACCCTGTAGTGCTTCTTCTTGTGAGTGCAATTGGTTAGTGTTTGAGCACATCCACAACAAAAAGAGAAACAAGTTGGAGCATGAGAGGTTGGAGAAGTTGGTTTTCATATACTACAACCTTCGAATACTCACAAAACAAATGCAACCAAAGGATACAGATCCAATTTTATTGGATACTATTGATTTAGAGTTTGATTGGGTTGTGGAGGAGGAGGCCCCTGATTTGAGTTGGCTTGATGAAGAGACCGAGGATCTCTCTAGTTTTCGATCTCAAATGGAGACTCCAAATACACTTTCCTCACAGTTTCTTTAGCCTTCTGATGTTACCACTAGCTCCATGAGGGCTTATTTTACGCGTGGTCATCCATGAGTGATGAGACAATCATTTATCATTTATGAATTGTATTTGAATTTTGAACTTGTTGAAATTTTTTATTTTAATTATGGAATCACGAGTCCTTTTCTCATTCAGTATCTAAATGTTTTGCTTACAAAAATCGAATATGTTATGTTGTACTTTTATAGATATAAGATGATGTTATGAATTATTGCATATATTGTGGTTTTTATAACTTATAAGGATTGGAATTGTCATTAGTTATTTTTTGTGCTTAAAATTTACCATATTATAAGTTTTTTTGGAATTTTGACGAGTCTTATATGAGTCTTATAAGGGTCGTTCCCGAGTCTTATACGAGTCGACGAGTCAATGCCATGACGAGTCTTCTACGAGTACGAGTTGTGCAACATTGGGGGAAAGTACCTATGGTTGAGGAATAGAATGAGAAATTGGAGGGATCAAGCTTGGAAATAAAAGAATCCTTAGGTTGTTGAGGTTTGGGTTTGCTGTGGGAACAATCAAAGATAAGGCGAACTTGGGATTAACATGTAAAGTAGGCATTGTGTAGATTTAGATAATGGACCTTTTGTTAGCAAACCCCATTAGTGGTAGACCCTAAAATGAATAGGAGAAACTTGTAGTCCACCTTGACACGAACTCTAGGGTTAGCTTGGAAAGAGTTACAATGACCATTTAGGCCCAAAACTTGACCAAATTATGAGCAAACAAATCTTACAAAAATATAGAGTTTGGTATGGAGTTTAGGTAACTTAATCTATGTAGGAGAGTGAGCTTGATATTGGTCATTAAGGTTAAAGTTGGACCTCCAAGATTGTACATAGTGCAAAAAGCCAACAATGGTCCATATGCCATGCTGGAGGACATTTTGAGTATCAACATATAAGTCAAACAATAGACAAAGATACTTGGACCTCAAGCCCTAGTAGGAGTTTAAAAGGATTCCTTTAGTCCCTTTATTTAGAATAACCCACTTGTTGAAGGTGTCTTCATCAAGCATTTGTTGTAAGAAAAAACAAAATGTCTTCTTGATGTTTAAGGTTCAAGTGATCTTGCTTATATTCCTTATTGCGATTCATGGAAAATTTAATATCCTCATTTGGATGTTGTCGATTCAACTGAATCAGTGAATGGTACTAGGACTGGGAACAAACTGCTTATGGGAAACCCTAGCAAAAAGGCTGAGCTTTGATCTAGGACTTGCATGCAAATTTGTAATCTTAACTAACGGTAGGGGTTGTACATAGGAGGCACCTCAACATCTTGGACAAGGATGGGTGCCTTGGAGAGAGTAGATTCTTTGGTAGTGTTGTGGCCACAACCACCACCCTATTAAAACCTACTCTGGTGGCAAATTTGAATGGGTCCCCTAGATGTTTGATCTTCCGTTTCTTACTGGAGTTGTCACATGGAATTATGTTTTCAAAGCTGACTGATTAAGGCCCCTTTAATAAATCTTTGCGGAATGATTTATTTATAACTCAGTCTAGTCCTTCATTCATATCCTTTCATCATGACTTATTCAATCCTCATAAACCTTCAGTACTTTATACTTGCACATATTTCCAACCCCCACTCTTTACTATGGTTGTATTTGGACTCAACCCACAAAACCTTCTATCGTGTCATTATTTCTATTATAACGCTTTTATAATAGAAATACTCTGCAAGCATACATAGCTTACCTTTTCTGTGTTTCCTTGGTCTTTACACATTTCTCGATGCATGCCTTTATCGTTGTCGCAATCTCGCAATTTCCGCAGTTGCACTACACATTCCTCTTTTGCATCCGATATGTGATGACCTCCTGGACTTCAAATGCAATTAAACGCATCTATATTTTTTGGGTCTGTCGTTACATCGCATATTACATTTTGCATTGGGTAAGGGCTAAGGTCTATATCCCATGAATAATTGCAATGTGATCAGGCCTCCGATCACATTGGAGCTCGCACTTGGCACTTTCAGCCAGTGTATCGGCCCAAGCTTCAACATTCCGCGAGATGGCGAACTCGAAGGGATTATTAAACACAATACATATGTTTTCGGGTTCGAATCCCATCACAAATCGCAATTGGTGGAACCCAACACTTATACATGAGGCGCTCTGCAATACAGCGGACTCGCTGGGATTATTAAACATAACGCATATATTTTTCAGGTCCGCCCCATCGTAAATCGCAATCGGCGGAACCAAGGGTGATGTTGCATGTGACTGCCCGCTGCAATCTGCGATTGCGACTTGAGCGCATCGCAACCTTGTCTGAACCAGGGGCCGATTCTTTCACACTTTCTCCTTTTTTATTTTGATATGCCTTTATCGTATCTCCCTCTTGCTTTTATCTCTTTTTATACCATCAAGTGATTCTTAAATAAAAATTGAATATTATAGACAATGAAAATGCTTGATACTATACATAGAGCTCCTAGTTACATAGTCCATCTCTTTATAAAAGTTTTAATGAGGGCAAGATTTGTTTTTTGGGCATTTCTTTCATATTTTCCATAATCATAGCTAATGTTAATTATTTCTGCAGGCAAGGATCAAGAGAAGAAAATCGAGTTCGAAGAGGAGACACGTAAGCATCAGGAATGGCTATGGGTAAAGGATGCATGAGCAGATCCGAAAAGTTTATATATGCGGGTGTATTCTATTTAAGATCCGGCCTTAGGTGTTCACGGTCGGGTTTCCATGTGTCCCCTGTGTATTCCGAAAGTTATGTTGTCCCGAGGTTTATCATGAAGAGATGACACGCAGTCATTCTCCTTTCCATCGGCATCCATTCATTTCCCTAGGAAATAAAACGCTCTAGCAAATGTGGCCTCGACATGTCAGCGGTTTCACTGATCGTCCTACGTTTGTATATTTTAATTTGTATATTGAAAGGAGAGGAAGGTGAAAAGTCAAGGGAAGACGGAGGGTCAGTTTTTTTCTGCATAAGTATTACCTCCAAAGGCGGAAGAGGGTTTTTTTTGAGGGGCAGAATAGGCTTTGATTTATTTTGCTAATAAAGAAGAATGTTTGGGTCAAGAAGAAGCCTTTTTTTCAAATTCATTTTCCTTTTTCTTTATGTTTGGAACCAGGGTGTTGTGACTGGCATGAGGATATATATGTTTTGTTTTTGTGCACAGTGATAACAGACAACTTATGACTAGTGTTGGTTATTTGAATATAATTCGTTATCATGGTTAACTCATGAGTGGTCTCCGATTCGAAGCTACATTAAACATCAGTTGCAAGTTTTATTTGTAGAAACAAGAATGTGCATTCTTGTATGAATAATTAGATTGCAATTAAGCTTAAATACAACCTTGTTCATCGGTGAACTTAGTAATTGATTCATTTGGACTAGGAATCTATATATGATGTTTAATCTCTTTTATTATGCTCTTGCGGGATAGATTGGAATAGTTAGGACTAGCATAAGTAGGTAGAATCAGTATAGAGGAAGTCTTCCTCTGGGGAGCAATCTTTCAACACCTATAATAGTTTATGGGATCCTTTAAAACCCGTCGGAACTAGCCATTCCAAATGAAAGCAGATCTAATCGGGGTCTGTGATCGGGTTGGTTGCCCTTTGTTGCACACGAAAATTCGCTGTGTCAACATAATTTGGCGCTAGAAGGAGGGCCTGAACCACTGTCCATAGCGTTTAGGATTTCCTTTATAAATGCCGCGCATGGATTCGAAAAGATTAATGTATGGATCGTAAAGGTCGAAAAGATCCTTCCGCGCATTTGGAAGAGCCTCATTTCGAAGAAGCAAAGGTCCCTCTAAGTCCCATATTTGGGTCACTCAAGGAAGAGAGACTATGGGAGTATCCTGTCACTCAGGAACAACCGGTCAGAGTACTTACTCGTGCTTATGCTCGTTCCCTATCTCAGCTCCCCATCTTTCATTATTTACTTCTGACAGCTAAAAGAAAGCCAAGGATCTGTCCCATAAACAAAGAGACATCTGCAACCCCTTCTCTTGAAGATATTGTGCTAGAGTCCTTGCAAAGTATCGACGCTCCTTGGGAAGAAATTCTTGAGGATCCCCCCTCTAAAGGTAATCCCTAGCTTGATTTGGAAAATCCTAACAAAGAACACCTAGGGGAAACCTTCAACCAGAACCTCCCCAACCATAATATGGCTAACGTTCCTCCTCCAGGTGGGAATCAGCCTCCACCGCCTCCTCCAGGTGGGAATCAACCCCCACCTCCTCCGGGAGCACTCTCTCCCTGGCTTGCACAGGATGTCGTAGCAGTACCTGGGCAGCAACATGCCTTACCCAAGAACGCAAAAATAGTATTGCCTAAATTCGATCTTGAGTGGGGAGACACTGCTGATAACCATATTCACTCTCTCCCTAGCCGTGCGCATGTTGGGGGTAGCCGATGAAGATGTGGTATGTCACTTGTTCCCTTTTACTCTGATTGGTATGGCTTCCACATGGTATTTTAGCTTGAGAATAGGATTGATCACCTCATGGGTTGCCTTTTAGCAGGCCTTCTTAGACCAGTTTAGCGATGACAAAACACCTGCGGCCTAGTTTTAGAACTATCCCGTTTAAAAATGGAAACCAAAGAAAAGGTCAAGGATTTTAACATCCAGTTCAACACTTTGTTCAATAGAATCCCGGCTAACGTTAGACCTACTGATGAGGTGCTTATGGAATTCTACATCATTGCTCTCCCTGTCCCTACTATGATGTGGGTTAAGAGGAGTAATGCACAAACCTTACAGTGTGCTATCAATGAAGCAGCAAAAGTCGAGAACGAAATGATCAGTCTCACAACATGTTATCATACGACCGAAGGAAAGAAAGCCCTCAGTCATCCAAGAAGAATAATGGGAGTGATAACAAAGTGGCTGAGATCAACGAAAAGGACACCACATATGTGGAAGGTTTGCATCGGATCATTAAGAAATTGACGAACACAACCATCGATATGAAAAGGAATTATGGAGAGAGTACAAGTGGGAATGGAGGAGATTATAACAACAGAATATCCTTCAAATCTTTCTATCATAAGAAGACAGAAGGTGGTCATGGTCAACTTGCATTGCTTGCTCCACCCAACGAAGGGAATTTAAATAAGGAAGAGCTTGCTCTTATCAGATCGCTTCTTACCAAAGAAGAACCTATAGTAGAGTTGGAGCCAGAACAAGAAGATGAGGAAGAGTACCAAGTAGAAGAGCCCTTGGACGAGGCATCTCAAGTCAATGTACTATGGGATTTTTATACAAATGGGAACGATGACGACGAAGAAGAGAGTACAACAGAAATCCACACACGAAGTAAAGGGCCACTTGCGGGCGTGATGAAGCCTGTATACCAGACAAAGAAAGATGTTCGCCCTTCGAAGGCATCCGCTCCCAAGTTTCCTGTTGAGAAGAATAAACCTAGTGGTGATTCCAAGAGCATTCCAGTTGTGAACTATCCAGAGAAAGATAATACATCTCCAAATGCAACGAAGGCGACTCAAAATGGTAAACTCCCACCTAAGAACGACAAAACCGGTATGTTTACTCTGCCCTACCCTATTTATAACATTGATACAATATTGTAGATGATCTTAAGAAATCTCGAGCTAATATCACATACTTCGATTTGTTAAAGTTAACGCAGCAAAGAGATCTGCTTTTGAAAGCTATGATGAACGAAATTGCAAATCTCCCACCAATCTGAGTAGCCAAACCAAGAAGGCGGCATCCAGACCTGTTAAAACCCCCAGTACAGCCCAAATGCCATCAACGATGGAAGCCACTCTATCAAAAATGAATCGAACACCATGATAGGAAGGAAATCAAAATCCATGACTCCACCTTTCCTTATCACATTTGAAATATTCAACATGAACGTATACAATTGCCTGGTAGATTCCGGTGCCTTGTCCATTGTTATGCCTTACGTTGTTGCTAAAAGACTTCATGCAATGCCCGAGAAAACTGGAACTCAAATTATGCAACTGCACAGAACAAATGTGAAAGTAATTGGAGAATTGAAAGATGTGCTGATTCGGATGGCTGCCAAACCACAGTACACACAAGTCATTGACATAGTGGTAGTCGACATACCCGAGGCATATGGAATGCTGCTTAGTGGGGACTGGTCAGCAAATCTGAATGGGTATTTCTCAACTGGTTGGTCCCATCTCTTGTTGCCTCAGAAGGGAAAAGGTGATATGCTGAGAGTTAATTGAGAAAGATACATGAAGTATGTAGTGACAGAACTAAATGACCCTAATGAAGCTGTAATGTTTACCAACTCTATCTTTGGGAATTATAGTTTCGACATTTGTGCCATGAAAACTTGTTTTCGAGAATTCCATGCAGAGACAGTGGATGAAACTGCAATAAACACATAGTTGGAAGCTCTCCCCCGTAGTCCGACTGATGAGCTACCCTGTAATATGGTAGATGATGGGGCCAATTTCGTAGAAGGCATTTCATTTGGTATAACATCAGGTTCTATGTTTTGGACACTCTATTTTGATGGCTCTAACTGCCTAGAAGGTGCAGGTGCTGGGAGCATTCTTATTGACCCGCAAGGGAACCAACATTTGGTGGCCAACTGGTTGGAGTTTGCGTGCACCAACAACACGGTAGAATACGAAGGCTTGCTATAGGGCTTGAAAAAAGCCATTGATATGAAGGTGAGAAATCTTAAAGCTTTTGGTGACTCACAGATAATTGTGGACCAGGTAAGGAAAATGATACATTGCAATTCACCACACCTCGTAAGATACCAACATGAGGTATGGAGCTTAATTGACAGTTTTGATTCTTTTAATATCACACACATACCTCGATGGCAAAACCAAGATGCCAATCTGATGGCTGGTATGGCTGCGAAACTTTTTCCTGATCTTAGATTAAACAAGAATAAATATTATGTTGAATTTATTTTTAGACCATCCGTACCGGATAACATCTCAAATTGGTAGGTGTTCGAAGGCGATGAGCAAATCCTTGAGTTCTTGCATTGCGAAAAGACATTCAAAAATGCATTCATTGATGAAAAAGAGCATGACAAGCTTATGAATGGGAGCGAGGATGAGGAAAAAGATCAGCCCAATATAATTCCCAAGTCAATTGTCAAGATGGAGCACTTTTATGACCTACATGATAAATTTAAGAAGCCGACTAACTGCAAAATGCATAGCTCGTCCATGAAGTATGAGTCGGTCAACCTTGGAATCGAAGAAGACCCAAAAAATGTTAATTTGGGCTCGGGATGCTCTCCACAAGAAAAGGTTGCATTTGTTAAGTTGTTTAAAGAGTATAAGGACGTCTTTGCATGGACATATGGCGACTTAAAATCCTTCGATACCGGTGTTATGCAGCATGTAATTCCTTTGGAAAAGGATGTCAAGCCCTACCAACAAAAGCTTCGTAAGATGCATCCAAACCTGGAACCGTTGGTGAAGAAAGAATTAAACAAAATGCTGGACGCTAAAATCATTTTCCCTGTCAGGCACACTTGCTGGGTAGCCAATCTCATGATAGTAAGAAAGAAGAATGGAGACATCAGCGTATGTATCGATTTCAGAGACCTAAACAAAGCATCGCAGAAAGATAACTATCCTGCCCCTTCTATTCAATGCGTTTTTGGGTCTGAAATGTTGTCCCTATTGGCTGGGTTTTCGGGATATAATCAAGTGTTGGTGTTGAATGGAGATCAACTTAAGACAACCTTCAACACTAAATGGGGCACTTATGCATATCATAAAATGCCGTTTGGACTTATTAATGCGGGCGCCACCTTTCAGAGAGCTATGGACATAGCTTTTCGAGGATTGATTAATAGGTTAGTAGTGGTTTACATGGATGACATTACTGTGTATTCGTATTGCAAAAGGGATCATATTTATCACCTGAAACAGATCTTTGAAAGATGCCGAAGGTACGGAATATCGTTGAATCCCAAGAAGAGCGTTTTCGCAGTTACAGAAGGGAAACCACTGGGTCATATCCTCTCTAAAGAAGGGATTATTATTGATCCAGATAGAGTAGAGACCATCATGAGAATACAACCCCCTGCGAATAAAAGGGAAATGCAATCTTTTTTCGGGAAAATTAATTTGGTTAGGAAATTTGTTTTAGGTTTCGCAGAAATAGTGCGTCCCATTCAGCTAATGATGAAGAAAGACATTGTGTATAGGTGGAGCGATGAAGCTAAGAAATCATTTCAGCGAATTAAGGAGGCCATCGCAGAATCTCCTGCATTGGTCAACCTCAATTTTGACAAGGAATTGCTTTTGTACACTTTCGCTTCTGATGTTTCATACATTGCAATCCTCACCCAAAAAAATGATGACGGCAATGAAGTCCCTATTTCCTATATGAGCTCTAATCTTCAAGGAGCAGAACTGAACTACCTAAACGCAGAGAAACAAGGTTTTGCGGTTTTTAAAGCCGAAAACATTTTTGCCCTTATTTATTAAAGGCCAGGACTAAAGTAATCGTTCCCCATTGTGCTGTAAGAACCGTCTTCGTGCAAAAGGAAATGGGGGAACGGAGAGGGAAATGGATAACCACTCTTCAAGAATACGACCTCAAGATTAAGCCGACAAAGATAGTTCGAGGGTAGGGATTGTGTAAGCTTGCAGCAGAAGCCTTGGTAGATAAGGAAGGGGCATCGTAAGAACCAAAAGCGCAGAACACGCGAGATGCGCAAGTAGAATTTAGGGAGGAGCCCTAATGGATTAACGAAATGCTGACGTGCGAGCGCGAAATGTTGGAAGTCCCTTTGGACCCAAAGTCATGGTATTACAACATACACTTTTATCTAACACGGGGATCATGTCCCGAGCACATGGATGCATCACGAAGGAGAGCGCTCAGATTAAAATATAATCAGTATCACTTGGCCATTGACACATTATACAGAAAAAATTATGATGGAATTTGGCTGAGGTGTTTTGAAAAGGATGATGTTGATAATGTCTTGAAAGAAATGCACGACGGCCTTGCAGGTGGTCACTATGGCAGAGAGACCACTGCTCACAAAATGTTAAGAGCTGGGTATTATTAGCCTACAGTGTTCAGAGACTCGCATGCCTACGCTCAGAAGTGCAAGGTGTGTCAAACTGCTGCAGGGCAAGAAAGAAAGCCAATTGTTCCCCTCAGGCCCGTTATGATTTATCGTTCGTTCCGGCAATGGGGCCTAGATGTCATAGGTGACATCACTCCGAACTCTACATAGCAGCATAAGTATATACTCACGGGAAACCGACTACTTCACCAGATGGACCGAAGCCATCCCGCTTTAGAAGGTTAACGAAGACGAGGTAATATCTTTTATTGAGAAATTTATTAT
>APFE031744373.1:6861-39359 GCA_000404065.3 Pinus taeda | reverse complement strand
AGATCTGGATAAATAAATGATTCCGATGTGGAAACATCTAGCGAACATAATTGTGCAATTACACCTCTTTGCTCCTTTTTTAGAAGCTTTGTCATACCATTAGAGCTGATTATCTTTCCTGGTTTCCCTGCAATACCCTTAATTCAACTTCCTTTCCTTCCGTAGAAAATTTGATGAAAAGTTCTTGAAAATTAAAAGCTATTGTACCCAAGGATTGTAGCCATTGGACTCCTAGTACAACATCAGCACCTCCCATTGGAATGGAAAGCATTGGGCTAGTCAATACATATTCTCCCATGGATAGCTTGATATTATGGCACTTTCCAGAGAAATTTATTGTTCCTCCATTTGAAATCATCACTTCACACTCTGGTGCTGGATATAGGAAGCACTTGAATTCTTTTGCTACCCTACAATGAATAAAATTGTGGGTGCTTCCTGAATCAATCAACACTATTACCTTTTTCTTCTTGATTTGTCCTTCTATCTTGATAGTTTGAGGAGTGGCAATTCCTGCCAATCCATTACAAGATATGGTCGGATTTATTTCTTCTTCATCTAGGCTTTGTTCCTAGAGTATAACTTCTTCTTTTGACCTTTCTTGCTCATTTTCATCTTCCTCTTCACAATCTATGCAGAATAATTTCTTCTCAGCACACTTGTGACTTTAGTGTATTTGCTATCACAACTGTAACAAAACCCTTTTTCTCTTTTTTCTTCCAAATGTTGTGGTGTCAACCTTACAGGTTGTGGAAGACTAGGGGCAACAACACTTCCATCTTTATAGTTGTGAGTGGTATGCTTCCTGGTTGCCATAATTTTTCTTTCCATTCTTCTTGCTAACCTGAATGCCTTCTCTAATGAATCAGGTTCCTAAAGGCGAACATCATGTTGGATATTATCCTTTAAAGACACTATGAACACATCAATCCTATGCTCCTTTGCAATATCTTTTACCCTTATGTTCAACTTTTGGAACTCCTCAATGTGCTCCATTATTGGACCCTTTTGTTTGAGACTTATCAATTGTCTAAAAAAAATGTTGCTTTTTCTATCCTCATAATGTGCCATCAATTCTTTGGTAAAAATTGCCCAAGTGATAAATTTTTTACGAGAGCAAAGCCATTGATACCATACAAACTGATTTGGTTCCAAATATAAAGTTGGCATATGTACCTTTTGTGTCTTTTATACATTATTGAGATCAAAGAACTGCTCCATCTATAATATCCAAGTGGCAGGATCCTTTCCATCAAACTTCCTCATATCTATTTTTGGAATATGGTGAGTCTTCAATCCAACATTAGAGTCTATGGAATCATGATTAAAATTTCTTTTGTTCTCATCATGAGTTTCATTTAGTACCCTTTCACCCTTATTGACCATTTCTTGTAGCAACTTATTCATATTTATCTTTAATTCTTCCATCTTATCATCCATGCCATCAATTTAAGCTTCTACACCTTTCTTTAAACCATCCATCTTAGCTTATACATCTTTCCTTAAACCATCCATCTTAGATTCTGTTGCTTTTTGTGCAAGTGACACTTGTTGCACTTGTTCTTGTAATTTTGATATATCATATAGCATTTCTTCTTCTTCTTCATGAGTCATGCTAGAGCTTCCAGGTTCCTTACTAGGCGTTTGGATTTTATTTCCTCAGGGCATCAGTTAACGATAATAATTCTCTATTATGCCCTTTGAATTCCTTCAAAATAAATTTCCAAACCAAGCTTAAGCAAAAATTTAAGAAAAATACACACCGTTTTTCACTTTGTAGGAGCTTGATATTGCCTCTAACGTATCTCTATACTTTCCAATCATCTAGTTCTGAATTTGTGATCTATAGTAGCCCTTTGTGTCCTCTTTCCAATTCCACAAGTCTGACCCAAATTGGTTTCTCCAAGGAAGAGTTATGCGAAATCTCCCACAGTGACTAGATTATAGACTAGTTTCGTAGAGCGAACTTGTACGACGTGCCACGAGTCACTGTTTCGACCTTTGGAGCTGAAAAATGCATAAACGAAACTATAGTCTATCCTCTTTCTGCACCTTCTGATGAAATTTCAATCCGATCCATAGAGAGAAAGTTATGATGATTTTCCCGAGGTCACATGTTTGGAATGTAATTCAGGAGTCTACAAAAAGACCAACTTCCTCAGATCATATCTCCGTAATTATCCCATGGAAAGCTCTGAAATTTGGATCCAATGTTCAGCGTGGTTTCTTCCCCAATGGGTTTTGTTTGCGACTTTTGAAACGTCACAGAAAACAATTTATAGCGAAAATGCCACGATGACCTGTTTGGAGCAGCGAAACCCTAGAATCCAAAGCTCTGATACTAATGTTATGAAACCAACTCAAGAAAAGATAGAAAAGATAGATCAACGCCTTAGAATTCAGCCTCTTCGAGGGGGAAACCTCCTTTACATTACATAAATGAACGATTCTTGGATGATTCAAATGACAAAACCTCCTTTCTATATATAGGAGTATAAGGAGTCACAATATAAACTAGTCGACCTAACAATAATAATATAAAGCCACAAAAATAACAATAGAGGGATTCTATGGGGCACAATAATAACAATATGGGGGAAATAGGGGCATAAAAATATTAATAAGGGGTATAACTACAATAGTAATGGGGTAATCACTAGTATTATAGGGACCCAACATTGAAGGACTAAAGTGGCAGTCAAGTGGGCTAACCAACTAGGCCTAGTTCACTATATTGCAGAGGATTGATTCAGTGAGAAGAAGGGCATCATCCATATCCATAGAATTTAAATCATGGACACCAGTATGGAAAAAGTAGGCAGACCAAAGAGATGTTCCCAAATGGATTTTTGAATAAATAATCAAAAACCCTATGTGTTGTAGACCTTGAAGGAAAAATGGGGCAAATAGTGGCAAATTTCTTTTACCTGAGTTCGGTAACCTAAATGAGTTGATCTCATTGATAGAGAAAGATTGAAGAGTAGTATAATGGGAGTCAAGAGGACATACCAGGAATTTTTAGGACATGTGGAATGAAAGGGTTGTGTGTGGCCATCATCAATAAGTAGGTCAAGTTTTTTCTTGTTAAGGATAGACTGGTTCTCAAACGATTAACACCAAAACATAGTTGTATCCTTGTATCATTGTAATTTTAAAGGGCCATGATCCTTGGTATGAAATCTCTATCATGTTGTATTATAGTTTGTAATTTAATGAAGAAGGGTTGGAAAAAGTTAAAAGTTATCAAGCGCACTAGTTAATTCCATGATGTGTATTGATTTTGTTGTGAATTAGAGTAGATCTATTGTGGCACTTGATTGTGTTTACATCAAAGATGCTAAGAGAAAACCTAGATTCGCAAGTGTTGTGGAAATTCAAGATATCCCTTTTTCACCTAAGAACTACCTATATTTCATCTTTGACTACACATTTCTAGTCTCAACTCACCCCACTTAAGAAGTTACCAAGACAAGGCTCACATCCAATTGTGGCGGTAAAATAAGTAAGCAACATAGTTTACATCTTGACACTCCATATCACCTGGAATTTATTAGAATTCCTTGACACTATGCGGCAGATGTTATCATCCCCTTCTTTCCTTGGCATGCTTTGGGACTCCCAAGCACACACTACCACTCCCTGACATCCCTAGAAAACTAGCATGCCTTGGAATTTCCTAGCCTATAACCTTTCTACTACCTCTTTATCACACTTGAAACTCATTAACACTCCCTATAACACTCTATTATTAGTTCATTTCCATGCATTTTGGACTTGTTCTCCCTTGTGTTTCCATGGAACTCCCTAACAATCCATAGCATCCATTGACACATCCTTGCACTTACATCTTGGTATGTCACTCTAACACTCTAGAATTCCTTGGAACTATCAAGCATGCTTTTTTACTCCCTCGTTAGCTCACCTAGAAATTTTTGACACTCCCTGTTACACACTCTTGTTCATTCATTTCCATGCATTTGAAACTAGTGCACCTTTGTGTTTCCCTAGCACTCCCAAACACTCCCCAACATGCATTGGCAGACCCTGGAACCTGGCACCTCTTGGCATGTTTCCCTGGATTCTAACATAACCTAGCACTGCCTAGCATACCTCGTCAATCCCTCCTTAGCACACTAAGAACTCACTGACACTTCTTATCACAAACTCTTATTCATTCATTTCCATGCATTAATTTGACATAGTTCTCCCTTTTGCTTGCCTTGCACTCCCTGACACTTCCTAGCACACATTGGCACACCCTGATACCTGACACATCTTGGATGCATGATACCCTGACATTAAAGAATCCCTTAGCACTACATAACATACCATGTCACTCCCTTCTTAGCACACCTATAACTCATTGAAACTCTCTATCACACACGCTTATTCATTCATTTCCATGTATCTTAACTTAGTCCTCTCTTAAGCTTCCCTAGAATTCACTAACACTCCTTAACATGCATTGACATAGCTTGACACTTGGTACTTGTTGGCATCCTTCCCTAACACTCAAGCATGACCTATCACTACCTAGTATACCTTGGCACTCCTTCCTTATCACACTTGGAACTCATTAACAATCCCTACCATAGAATCTTATTCATTCATTTCCATGTAATTTAAACTAGTGCTCCCTTGTGTTTCCTTGGAACTCCCTAACACTCCCTACAATGCATTGGTGCCACACCCTAGCACCTCACACATCTTGGCATGTCTTGGCATGCCCAAAATGCCTTGCAACTATCTATCATGTGTTAGCACTTCTTGGCATCCCCTCGCACACCTTGGAACCATCTTGTTATCATGGCCTTATAGATAGCCTTACTTTTTTTCCGATTTGGGAACCCAACCAAGTCATTGAAAAAATTATGTTGTGCCTAGCCCAAAATCTCCATTTATGTGAAACTACTTTTGTCCAGCCCCTTATTCCAATCGTAGGCTTGCCTCCTGAAAGTCCTATTCTAAAATTATCCTACCACACTTCATCCTTAGGACACCTAGAATTCACTGGCACTCCATGGCACACACACTTTTTCATTCATTTTCATGCATTTTGACCTAGTTTTCCCTTGTGATGCCCTGACACTCCCTAACACTCCTCGACATGTGTCGACATTGTCTAGAATTTTTTAGCACACCTTTTCATTCCGTGGCACACATTGACATTACTTAGCTAACATGCTCTCACAACTACCCTTCCTTTTTTTGCAACTTGGGAACCTAACCAAATCTTTCCTTGACTAGAAGAACTTGACTAAGTTATAGCTACTAAAACTAGATTATTCCTTGTTCACCTAAGAAATTCCTATAACTCATCTTAGGCTACTCATTTTGAATCTCAAATCATACAACTTAACAAGTTACCAAGACAAGGCTCACATCCAATCATGGTCGTAAAGAAACTAAGAAACATAGTTCACATCTTCATATCCAATAACACCTAGCACATCTAACAATCCCTTGGCACTATGTGGCATGTGTTAGAATCCCATACATTCCTCGGCATGCTTGGGAACTCCCTAGCACATATTAGCACTACCTGACATGTATTATATCTAACACTTGCTAACATTCTCTGTCACACTTGTTCATTCATTTACATGCATTTGAAACTATTTCTCCCTTGTATTTCCTTAGAATTCAGACCGAACACACCCTAGAATGTGTTGGTGCCACCTCGTGGCTCCTAGCACATCTTGGTATGCCTTAGAACATGGAATGTTTTGGGATGCCTAACATGCCTTGGAATAATCTAGCATGTGTTAGTACTTCAAGGAAATCCATGGAACACCTTGGCACTCTCTAATTGTCATGCCTTCATAGATAACGTTTTTTCACGACTTAGGAACCTAACCAGGTCGTTTGAAAAATATTGGTGTGCCCAAAGCAAAGTCAAAGTCTCCCTTTCTCAAGGGATTCTTTTTCTACGCCTTATCAAAACAATAGTATTTCCTCCCACAAGTCCTATTATGAAATTCTCCTAAAACAATTCATCCTCGGGACACCTGGAATTTATTGATAGTCCTTGGCACACACTCTTATTCATTCATTTCCAGCATTTTGACCGAGTTCTCCATTATGTTCCCCTAGAACTCCCTAACACTCCTCAAAACGCATTGACATACTCAAAGATGTGCTTGCATGCCTTTTCATTCCTTGCCATGCCCTGGAACTCCTTAGCTATCATTCCCTCACAACTACACAAACTTTGTTTTACACTTGGGAACCCAACTGAGTCTTGCCTCAACTACAAAAACTTGACGAAGCTACACTTACTACAACTAGACTATGACTTGTTCACTTAAGAACTAGTTGTTACTCTTCTTAGCCTACTCACGTCCAATCCCAACTCATCCCACTTAAGAAGTTACCATGTCAAGGACCATGTCCAACCACAGACATAAAACATATAAGAAACATAGGTTACATCCTGACATGCCATAACACCTACACGTCTAACAATACCTTGACACTATTTGGCACATGCTAGCATCCCCTACATCCCTTGGCAAGATTTGGCACTCATTAGAACACCCTAGCACTCCCTGACATGCCCTTACACTCTAGCATTCCTTGGCACTTCCTAACATATAACCTTGTCATTCCCTCCTTAACACACTTGGAAATCACTAACACTCCCTGTCACACACTCTTATCAGTTGATTACCATGATTCCGAATTAGTTCTTCCTTGTGTTTCTATTGATATCCTTAACAATCCTTGTCACACATTGGCACACGTGACAATTGTCACATATTGGTATGTGATCCACTGTAGCATTCCTTGGCACTTCCTAACATACCTTGTCAGTTCATCCTTATCACACCTAGAACTCCCTAACACTCATTGTCACACACTTTTATTTATTTGTTTCCATGCATTTTAAACTAGCGCTCCCTTGTGTTTCCCTTACACTCCATAGCAATCCGCAGCATGCATTGTCACACCGTAGCACCTAGCACATGTTGAAATGTTTCTCTAGCCTATGGCATGTCTTAGCACTACCAAGCATACCTTGTGACTCCCTCATTAGCACACTTGTAGCTCACTGACACTTCCTCTCAAAAACTCCCATTCATTTATTTACATCATTAATTTGACCTAGTTCTCTAGCATGAATTAATGTTACCTATCATACCATCTCACTCCCTCCTTGGCACACCTGCAACTCGTAGACACTTCCTGTCACACACTCTTATTCATTCATTTCCATGCATTTTCACCTACTTCTCCCTTGCGTTTTCTTGACACTCCCTAACACTTCCTAATGCATGTTGGCACACTCTAAAACCTGACACATATTGGACACATGCCTCCCTAACACGCTAGCAAGAGTTAGCATTGCATATCATACCATGCCACTCCCTCCTTAGCACACCCAAAACTCTATGGCACTCCCTTTCACACACTCTTATTCATTCATTTCCATGCATTTTGATCTAGTTATCCCTGGTGTTTCCCTTGCACTCCCTACCGCTACTTAGCATGCATTGGAACACCTTGGACCTTGGCACATATTGGTATGCTTCCCTATCACTCTAGCATGCCTTGGAACTACCTAACATGCCTTGTCACTGCCTCCTTAGCACATTTGGAACTTGTTGACACTTCATTTCCATGGATTTGAAACTAGTGCTCCCTCGTGTTTCCCTCACACTCCCTTGTGTTTCCCTCAGACTTGGCCCTCACACTCCCTAGAATGTGTTTGCACAACACCTTGGCACCTATCACATATTGGCATGCCTTAGAACTTTGGCTTGTCTTAGCATGGCCATCATAATAAAACAATGCAAAGTATTTATGAAGAATAGAAATAATTCAAGACTTATTTGTGCACAGTTTAAGGCATCTTATCTTGGAGGGCTTGGTTGTCAATTTGAAACTTGGAGAATGGCTATCAAGTGGTCATTTTGTCTATGACTTGGGGGTTTCTCTTGTTTATAAAGAATCTCTAAGGAAAGAATGGTTGGGTTTTTCCTTAGTGGGTTTTTCCCTAGCCTCTGGGCTAACTTCCAATTTCTCTTATCTTCTTGCGCATTGTATTTTACATAATTGCTTGATGACCGAGTGAATGAAGTAACGTCTAAATGAAAAAACCATATAAACAATTATCATGTTAATAAATTCTATTATGCATTTGTATTTCAACATTGTATCAGATCTAGGAACAAGGTCCAAATTGGTCGGTGAAATCTAGTCAAGATTATGAAGGACATATTCACCAAAATCTGAGTTTGTAAGAACACTTTTTTATGGTTGGCAACAAATTTCTTATTGAAGAAAATGACCTAGAATAGGTCTAACATTATCTCTAAATTCTATTAGAGTAAAAATATATGTGCTATAGGAGAAGGACCAAGGGTATTGGTTTGTTACTACAGGCCTAGAACAAGCCAAGATTAAGAATCTCCCAATTTTGAGAACAATTTGGAATTTAAGCGAATATGATCAAAGGTATTGTAAGTTGAGTTATGATACAAGATTATAACAACCTAACTCTCCATGATTATGATTTGACCTCTCTTTGATGAAAATTCAAGGAAGAAGCAAAAATTTCAAAGTTTTTTTATCTACTAAAGGAACACTGGCATGGAATTAGCCTCATAAATCCAAGAAAACATCTTACTTGATGGAGTTGACATAAGCATTATCAGGAAATTTTGGAAAATATCAAAACAAGGTCTGAAAATGATTTAAAGTATGTCTCAAATAAAGACCATATTTCAAAGGGCCAAAGGAACTTAGAACTCAATAAGACATGCCAAGCTACTTCGAATCCTGAGTCACTCCTTTTCGTTTTGCAAAAATGTCATTGTTGCTTGGATATACAACGACAATTGAATGTTCTCCAGATATATGACAAAAATTCAATTTTAGTTGAATATATAACATTTAACCAAGTCAATTACATATATATCAAAATATTGATGTTCCAAGTTTTGAACATAAAAATAGGTTTCCATATTCATAACTTTAATCCCTTTGGGTACATAGTAGATCTAGAGTTAAGATGGATCTATGTTTTTGCTAATAACAATTAACTTCTCTATTTGCTAGTAATCCATAAAATAAAAATTAGAGTGAACTTTTGACCATAATTATAAAACCTAATCTTAAAAGGATCAATAAAATCAAACCTACAACCTCTGCAATTTTCATATAAATTTTTTACATTTAACTCCTAACTACATAAAAAAATCTTGAAAATTAACTTTGGCATATAAATTATACATAATATATCATTTCAGAAAAAATTTGTGTAGCATAATAGGACCATCTTAACTACCTTCTTGGTTTTTTAAACTTCATATAAAATATTAATTTTTAAAAAAAATTTAGATTTCAAATGAAATCAAAACCACTCGACATAACCATTACCATCGAAATGATTACTAAACTACTAAACATCCTAAATAATGTGCAACAATCCCAATGATTACCTAATTTACATATTAGATTTCTTTGGCTAAAGAACGTTTCATATATACAATATACCATAGAAGTCAATACCAAACAATTCCCTTACAAAAACTTAAAAGAAATCCCATGTCATTAGATTTATTTAAGTACAAAACTCCTCATACATACAAATATGCAATAAAAGACAATGCCAGGAAATTTCCTTACAAAACCTTTGAAAACCTTTCAAACAATCCCGAGTCATTAGAGCGACCCACAAGAAAGATATCCTAAGGTTGTCATTTCTAAATTTCAAAGGCTTAAATGAGAATCCCTCCTTTGGCTAATCTCCAGAGGTTGCATGTCACCAACCAGAAATTTGGTCCCTTTTGGTATTTAGGAAAATTGTTGTCCTTGGACAGACTTCATTTGAATAATTGATGGATCTTTATATATCTCCTTCTCGTAGTGAATGGAGAACTGCATCATTATATTATTTCACAACAATAACAAAATGGAAAATATCACGACAATAATGATTGCGATGAGAAAATCCAGTCTAGGAAGGGGCATAATATTGATGTCCAAGCTTGGATGTTGGAAACCTATGGAACCAACTCTCAGAGACTCCATTCTCGTAGTCAGTGATGTTGTTTCAGCAGATACATATCCTAACAAAGTCAATGTTTGTGTGGTCAGTTTCCTTATATTAGGTATTAGGTTTCATCATTTTACAATTACTGATTATATATATATATATAATTCTCTAGGTGTTTACATTTATTATCAGTGAATTGGGTGGTTGCACTAATTGGATAAATCAGGCTCCTAACCCCATGATCTAATTTCCATGATTATATTATGCTTTTTGGGTTTTGGGGGTATTATTGGTGTTTCAAAAATCATTTTTCGTTTTGTTTTTTTGCATTCGTATATTCCTAGAAGTGATGCAATTGCCGCAGATACTTTTATTACTAGGGAAAGTTCATGAGATATATAGTTCTTACATATATATTTTCAAAATATTTGTTAAGATCTTGGATGAACTAAACATTGTATTGCTATGTAAGTGGTGGAGTGTCTCAAAGCAACTCTAGGATGCTCACCGTTGAACATTGTTTCAAAAATATTTTATTTCTTCTCATTTTTCTTAATTTTTAGATTTTTGCGAGATGGGAAAATTTTGATGTGTGAGCATTTGTTTTCTAGGTTTTGACTTAAATTTTGGCCCATTTTTTCCTTAATGTTGTAGATTTATCGAGTTGACAATCCCCCACATACTATTTTTAGATGATTCTAACTTTTTCAATACCTCATCTACATTTTTTATTGAGGTTCATTTTCCCATAGAAACCTTATGATTAGCATAAACTCATCCAAACCTTCACATGATATTTGATATATGGAATGTTTGTACCTTGGCATGATATTTGATATATGTCACATTTGTACTAACTCAAAGTATGGAATTTTAGCGTTCACAACATTGAGGTGGTATATATTAGATTCGAGTTTGGAAGGACTTGTACTATTTTCAATGCACTTAATTCAATAACCTTATTCAATGCACAACCATAGATGAAACAATAAAAGTGGATGGATCAACCCAACCTTACCCTCACAGTGTTTGTAAATTTTACCTTGCTTCTCTTGGTGAAATTACCGATCAGCCTCTAGAGAATTATGACAATTCAATCATTTTAGAAAAAATCCTTTAGCACCATTATCTGATCCTAATGATCCTCCTAATTCCATGCCTCATTTACATTTTAGCATACCCTTAAACATATGGTAAATATTTTCTTCATCTTGTTCTCTTCAGAAGTTCATCATTAAACCTACACCAAGGATATGAACTACATTATGGTAGACTTCCACTCAATTAGGTGTGAGGTCTGAGGGACATACATTTTCATTCCCTTGACATTAGACTTTTATATGGCCTCATTCCTTTCACTTGGTTTCATCCCTTTTAAATTCATTCTAGGCAAGTGGGACATACCATAATGACAAGGGAATCCGAGTGGATAGCTTAACCCTCAATTTTCTTTTTTGGGGAACCAATGATCTATTGGTATACCAATTTTTTTTATGAGTTCATTCTAGCATATTTATCACATGTGTTTGGTTTGGCTAGAAAAATTTTAAAATATTGCCTCCCATGGGATCTCTAGGAAAAAAGTTTATGTTATAAGTGTCTCAGATGATTTACCTAATCCATTATTTAATAGTATTTTCCATGCATATGGGAAGTGACTACATAAATTCTTCTGTTCTTGTGATTTGTTTTTAACATGCCTTTGTATGAGCAGGGAGTGTATCATCATGATCAAGGGAAGCTAGTGGTTCTTTAGTGTGTGCATGAGGCCGAGAGTTGTATTATGGGAAAATAATACATGTAAGTGATTCTTTGTAAAGTTGTTATTGAATTAGTCCTATTTATGCTTTTTTTTTTTTTTTTCCAAATTTTGAAATGTATTAGTTCATTACGATAACTCAAAAAAGAAGACAAGAAATCCCCTGAAAAAGATCAAGTTTTGTTGTTATTTGCAATCATATTGTTGACAAATGAATTGTAATGAATCAAGTACTTATGTTCTTGGCCAATAGTTTCTATTTATCAATTGGCCATCCATAAGGACATAATTAAATGCACATAACCATGAAAATAAATTAAACTTTACTAACTAAAAAATTATCTTTTGAGCCCTAGCGGGTAGCTCAGTTGGTAGAAATATTGTGTTTTCCTATCATCAACATTGGTTTGATTCTATTGGAAAGGATCAATATGTTTTGCTGCAAGAAATGTGTAAATTTTTCAACTCATGATAAACATAATATGCAATGTTATATAACTTCTACAAGAAACTAAAACAACATAAATTAAAACCCTATCCAAATATCTCTAAATTTTAGATGCAATAATCAATATAACACAGTGTAGAAAACAAAAAATTAAACCTAAAAGATGACTACCAAAACCTATCATTGTTTTTCATTAATTCTTAACATGAAAGTTATGTTATAAGAAAAGTGAGTTGAAAATAAAACTAAACTCAGTTATTTAGTTAGAACTTAGATGTACCGATATCCAGATCCATTTACTGGCTAAAAATAAGATGACTCAGCTCTTTATATGGAACTAAGAGATAACCTAAACCATCTATCTAAACCTGGAGGACCTTTACACCAGTATTTTATCACTACTCCCACACCATGATTATGATGTTGTATGAATATGTTTTTGTTGCAGAAGATTGTTTGAGTTGCATATTATAGCACTCCCACCTACTGAGGAAAAGGTTTTAAATTACTCTAGTTATCTCTTGGAACATCTCAAACTTCCCTTTAGCAAACAATTTTGTCATAATATTTGCAATCTATTGTTTTGTCTAAATACTCTACAGGAGCTTCTTCCTTTCCAACTCATTCATTGAGAAATTGGTGTTGTCAATATGTTTAGAGTAGTAATGGAAATTTGATTCTTAGAGAGTTTGATATAACTTTGTTTGTCACAATATAACATAGTAGGCTCCAACACTTTGAATGTCAAGCTACTACTTGTTAAAATAATGTTAAGCTACTACTTGTTAACATAATTTATTAATAGGTAGTAGTGCTAGATGCCATGTACTCTGTTATACTTTGTTCGAGCTGAAATAGTGCTACTAAATCCTTCCCCCTTCTTAACTAGGATATCACTCCTAAACCCTAACCAAAACAACATTAAAGTATTTTTTTGGCACCTACATCTCTTGAAAAGTCAGAATCAAAAAATCCATGTAAAACCAACTTAGCATATTCCACATATCTTGAACAAAAATATACCATGCCCTTTAGTTATTGCAACAATCTAATGAATCATTATTCTCCTCCTCTCAACCATGAACTGGCTCAAGGTGTTCATTGAAAAATTTATATTAGGTCCAACTCTAATGTTAGCTAGATTCATATAAGATCCAATTAACTTTCTATGCGAGGAAAGATTAACAAATATAAAGTAACCATGGAACTTGAGATTTGAATCATAAGAGTGGTCATGGGTTTACAATCCATTGTGTGAAACCTCTTTAGGATCTCAACTATGTAGCATTGCCCAAGGAAAAATTCACCTACACCTTTCCATACCTTTAGACCCAAGAGACAATGTAGGAGTCTAATGTCCATCATGTGAAACTCTCATGCTAGTGTAGTCTTGCACCCTGTAATGAGCTTATATTTTCCCCTTGTAAGGATTCGATCATCTACATGTAGGAGTAGAACAAGTAGGTTGGATCTCTCAAATAAGTAATCAAACTAGGATGTGCAGTAGTTTTGGAAAAGCCCAAACCTAACAAGGACTCATAAATCCTAGAGAACTAACACATGGGTTCTTGCTTGATCTCGTAAAGGGCCTTCTTCGATATGTATACATGGGTGTCTTCCTTACACCCGTTAAGCCCTCTTGGCTGATAGGTGTACACATTTTCCTCAATTAGGAAATTAAGGAAGGTTGTCAAAACATAATATCATTTAACTGTTGACTAAAAATAGATTCTAAAGGCATAAATCTCTTGATAGAAGTGTAATTCGAAACTGAATAAAATATCTCCTCGTAGTCAACTTCCTCTTTCTGGGATAATCATCCTGTTACGAACCAAGCCTTATAATCATTGATGTTGTTATTTGTCATTTGCTTCAACTTGTATAGCCACCATTTATCCACCATTGTTTTTTTGGGTATTGCCACTATCTCCCATATAGTATACATATTTCTTCATGATGGATATGCATTCCACCATGGCATTCTGCCACACTTGATTTATTGTTGCTTCCTCACAGCTAGAAATTTTTATATCAATAATGGAATACATCAATGGAACATAACTAAGGAACCTTATAGGAGGATGGCTTACCTAAATGGAATTATATGAAGCACCAGGCTTCTCTGTTTCCTCTTGCAATGTTTTTGTAAGCCACCTGGGTGTCTTGGCTATACGAGAAGGAAAAATAACATGTATTCCTATGCTCGAACCTATCTGAATTGTACCTAGTCTCCTTGAAGCATATGAATCAACACAATGGGTAGGAAGTGTTGTGTTCTCCTTAATTATTATTGGGTTCTATTGGAACTTAGAAGTTCATGTATCATTATCTAGCTTCACCTCTTAGCTTACTACTATCTTCCTTTGATAAGGAACATATATATTGCAAGCCTTAGAGGAATCATTATTTCCAACTAAAATACCCTGCAAGTTCGG
This sequence comes from Pinus taeda, assembly GCA_000404065.3. NCBI lineage: Eukaryota > Viridiplantae > Streptophyta > Pinopsida > Pinales > Pinaceae > Pinus > Pinus taeda. The sequence goes on along the minus strand of APFE031744373.1, from coordinate 24,717 downwards.
AGGGTTCAAGCTTCATCCTCTACTCCTATGGAACATGAAGATAATGTAGACTCTCAAACACATTGAAATAAAAAAACATATGGTTTCTCTCTTGTGAAGGCTTCCTTGGGATTTTTTTTCCATCAATAATGTGTATGGACATCTATTTTGTATGTATATTGCAATATAGAAAGATTCTACCTAAATGAACATGGGAAAATCTAAGTCATGAACGATAGATTTAGCACTCTCTACGATAGAATTGTCCTTCCACTCAGTGACACCATTCTTTTACAAATTTTACAGTATTTTCATCTCTCTCTTGATCCATGCCTTTTAGAAAAATGGAATCAAAGTTGTCATAGGTATACCTGTCTCCATAATGCAATCCTAGTAGCTTGATTATCCTAAATTATTGCTTCTAAATAAGAGTTATGAACTCTTGGAACATGTTTAAGGCACCATCTTTGGTCTTCCTAAAATATATTTAAGTTTTCTTGGAAAAATCATCAATGAAACTAACATAATAAATATCACTTGTATGTAAAGTTGATGACATGGATAACATAAATATGAATGGACTAAATGAAGGATCCCCCTAGATCTATACTTTCTATTTAGGAAAGAAACCTTGACATGCTTATTGACTGCACATTCCTCACACACCACTCTCTCCTAGACCTTCAACTCAAGGAATCCATCCACCATTTTCCTCAAAATAAGTAGGGATCCATAATATAAGAGACTAAATCTTTAATGCTAGAGATCACATAGATTTTCACTATTGGTCAACAAATATTTGTGTTTCATTGGATTTTCTAGAAATTTGTAAAGGCCACCCTCCTTGAGAGTTTCGACCAACACCTGATTAGAATCAAGGTTCAAATGTTTGATGATTAATTTTTGGTGGCTAAAACCACAATATTACCTATCTACAAAGTTGAGTACATTGATCACATATATCTTAATGAAATAAATAAATAATCCCTTGAAATATATGCTTGTTTCTTAGGAGGGAACCTTAGCATGCTTGTTCAGTACACATCAATTGCATGCCTCTCTATCTCCTTGACCTTGAAGTCATAGAATACATCCATAATTTTCTTCAAAAGAGGTAGGGAACGATAGTTTAGGAGACTAAATCTATTGTGCTAGATATCACATATATTTTCATTGTTGGTCAACAAATATCTCTGCTTCTAGGATTTGATAGGAGTTTTTAAAGGCCACTCTCTTTGACTCTTTTATCCAACACTTGATTCGAATCAAGGTTTATATTTTCACTTATTACTTTTTTTATGGTAGAAAAAAACCTTGTACTTCAAATCCACTGAACAAGAAATGGTCATATAAAGTAAAGAAATGACAATGTGTTTTGAGATGGATGTATCATAGCAAAGCAAGTGAAAGGAGATGCTTTCTTAGAGTTTTACTTGCATGAGGGGGAAAGAAACTTGGATAATAAAACCAGGTTATAATCTCATCTCGATTGGGTGCATAATTATGCCCACAAGATGCTTTCATAAAATTTTACTTCATTCAAATGCAAAGACCAAAAACTGAGAAGGATTGAAGAGGAGGATTGCATCCTTTTGTGTGCATAATTATGCACCCAACCCATACAATATTATAATTCTTAGTTTAGTTATCCAACTTCCATTCTCCCTTATGCAAGTAAATATTATTTTCCACATGTTTGGAATATGTTGGTGTAAATTTATAATGTTCTAATGCTCCCATCACAATAATGCCCCAAGAAATATTGTATTTCTCCCATAAATGCACTTAACCAACCCCTTAGTTTTCCTACATGAAATCCACCTGTGTCCAATAGTCAGTTGAGATCACCTATGCCAGCTACTCTTTCAACCATAATATTATATCTTACTTCTATTCCATCACAATCAATTCATAAACCCATGCATAAAAGGTTAATAAACATAGAATCTCTTCAGGAATACATGTTAATTTTCTTACAATGAACAAGTAGGTGGGATTTCCTATATAAAACATTAGCCAATGTGCTAATACTACTTTATAGTTCCCAATTCTAGTGCCAAAACCCAAAGAAACAAAATTACATTGAAAGGAAAGGACAACCTTAGCCCATACAAGTGACCACTTAATTTTCAACATATTCTTTCTAGTAGTTAATCTAATCTTAGATCAAGGAAGCACAAGAGAGATGGGTGTAAAAATTAGGAGAACCAAATCAACAATTAGAAGAAAACATTCTCCAAATGTTTCTAAATATAAAATGTATGCATGCAAATTATTTTTTTAATCCATTGAAAAAGGATGTTGCTCCAATATCCTAGGATGAACTGAGACAATATGCATGATCAGATCTATCTTGATAGTAATGTTATCACGGAGTAAGAAAATACTATTTTCTTTTATGCACCTCAAATAAGTGTTTTAGATATATATGCAATCAACTAGCACAAATCAACAGATTTTGTGGGCACCTATTACAACATGGGTGCACATATCAAAATCATGGTTGAAACATCATAATATACATTTTCTAATTGATGTTTGTACATCCTTCCATTGTACCATATTCATAAACCTTTAATGCCTTACTTATACCTCTATAAAATGGTACTGTAATTGAATTCATGCCAAAATATAGAATTAGAGCTGTGAATCATACCCTACTACAAGAAACAAGTCTGAAAATGCAATATTTGTGGGATGGATCTAGACTCATGAAAGGTGGTCACATCAGCTGCACATTAGTTGAATGTAATTATATGTGGCTAATATGCTCATCCTTATCCTATCATAGAGTAATCAGACAAATTTAATAGGAATTAGCTCTAGAAGCATTATGGTATGACTGAGCTTGTAATGCCACTATAAAATATTTTTCATGGAATCTGCATAGGAGGCACAATGGGTAAACCCTCATTCCTATAGGCAGATGTGGTATAAAGTTAGCCATTATTAGATCCATATCTCTTGTTTCTATAGTGCCAACTATTGCATACTTATTTCCACTAGGGAGGACGCTAGTTGTTGTGATTTTTTGGTAGCATAAAAGGCAGGAAAAGTAACTGTATTACTTTGGGACACTCTCATCTCTTTATAGGCCAGATTTTGCAGTAGAAAAAAAATGCATCTACTATGAATAGTAGACATGTAATACGATTGGGAGGAATGTCACAATGGAAATTTACTAAGATGACATTAAAACTTAGTATGTAGGAGACTGTAGGGATATGGTTACATGGCTACAATTTTCAAATCAATTTATGGGAAGATCCTATAGATTGTCTCGTCATCAAAACAATAACTAAAAGATATGCTTTTGGATCTATAAAACTAAATCATTTTTTCATCTTGGAGAATGCCTTTCCTGGAATAAGGCTTGATCAAAATAAAAAAATAAAGAAAGAATTCCACATTGAGGGATATAATAACCCCTTAACTCATCCATCACACAAACCCATACGATGGACTCTCTTACTAAGAAATTTATTTCATGCAATATGACACAATCAATGAAATATTTTGATGTGGAAAAAGAGTGCCCAACACTAAGGAAATCCATTGAGTTTGTTAAGCCTGTTTTTTAGGAATCACGAAACATTTTAAAGGTGTTTGACATTGAACAGTTGGCATGACATTTGAAATGGTCAACAAGTGCATTTTTAAGGAAGGTTATGTAAAAGGCTTGTGTGGTTTAAAGAGTTTGGAGGATAATCCCATACTTTGAGGAAACTCCCTACCAAAAAATGGAGTTTTCTTAACAACCCTTGATCTACCTTGCACATATCTACATGAGTATCTTTTACAACACTGCCACTTTGAGTTGCGTATCTATTACAGGTGTTAGCGTTATTTCGAGTGCTCCACTATGAAGACAAGTAGTGTGTGGAACCCTTTGGAATGGTCAAAATTTGCATATTTTATGAGTTCTAAGGAGATGAGAGCAAATTACAATAAAGGATCGATTGGCACATTCTTGAATGCTAGAGAGAGCCTAGATTGAAGGAAATTCTTCTTTTTAGGAGAATAGTTTTATAACTTAATACTAGAATAGCCTATACTTTAGTTCTACTTGTAGTTCTTATGACTACAAAATCCTTGTATCTGTGGTTTATCTTTACAAAAATCATGCCAACTTCTCTAAATTATTACAACATTCCTAATCTACTGAATTTAGGTTCTCTACATATAGGAGCATCACTAAATATAATTACCAAAAGCAATGATTTGAGTAGAAGTGAATTTTCCATTACAGCTATGGTGGAATGGCAGCTACATATTTGTGTGAAAATTCCTAGATTGCTCCATAATTTATATTGTTGACTTCCATTCTCTTAGATTGTATTATTTTTCAGTGTTCCTTTATTCTTATTGATACAAATGAATTTGGACTAGTGTAAGGGTTGAAGTTGCTGCAGTGGATTTTAAAATAATATGTCGTTACCTCTTAGCCAAATGCATGAATACCACCATGTTGAAATTCAAGTGTTTTTGCTCCATAACAGTCCAGTCATACTCTTAGGGAAGTATTTTTTTTATGATCCTTTACCAAAATTCTCCCAATTACCATTTCTTCTAACATGAAAATTGATGAATACCCTTAAAGAGAAGTAGGTGCTCCATACTCAAGGTATTGATACTTATTTATGATCCATACTCATGAATATAACAAACGGGACACCTTGACAAATAACTTCACCTCCGGGATGTCCTCTTATGCTAACAAAAGTGCCTTGAATGGACCCTTTTGCCTCTAGGATCTCCTCTGCTGCCATGAAAAGTGCCCATAATCGACAATTTTCTAATGTAGAAAAACTCTACGCTAACTTTCACACAATTATTAGGGAAAAGTTGCTAAAAAAAATTGAAACATCGATAAAGAGTACATTCCCATGAAATAAGTGGAAGAAATTCAAGGATTGTCTATAACAGACTATTACAAAATGGGTCTAGGTTGAGGACAAGTGGCATAGACAATGTATCTCCCTCCCAACCATCCTTACCAACTAGCTATAGATGATATGCACTTAATTTAGGTTATCCACATACAGGGGCATCACTAGAGATAGTTACCAAAAGTAATGATTGGAGTATAAGTGCCTTTGCCATTGGAGATGTGGTAGCTTGGAAGGTATATATTTATGTGTAAATACCCAGATTTCTCCAGAATTTATATTGTTGATTTCCTTTGTTCACATATTATATTATCCTGCAATGTTTAGTTATTATTATTTCGTACAAAGGAGTCAGACTAGTGTAAGGGTTTAAGTTTCTCTAGTGGATTTCAAAAGCATATGCAGTCGATTCTTAGCCAAAGATAGGAATCACACCATGTTGTAATTCAAGTATTTTTTGTCCATAACAATCCATTCATACTCTCAGAGAAGTATTGGTTCTATGATCATTTGTCAAAGTGCTCCCTATTATCATTTATTCTAACATGAAAACTGATGAATACCCTTAAAGAGAAGTAGGTTATCTATACTCAAGGTCTTGATACTTCCTTATGTTCCATAGTCATGAATAGGTTCACCTCTAGGATGTCCTTTGTTGCAAAGAAAAGTGCCCAAAATGGACCCTTTCATCTCCAAGATGTCCTCTTCTTCCAAGAAAAATACAGAGAATGGACCCTTTTCTAATGTAGAAAATATCTATTTTAATTGTCATGCACTTTTTTGGGAAGACTTTCTCAAACAAAATTAGAAACATCCACAAAGAGTGGATCCACATGAAATATGTGAAAGAAATTGAAATATTGTCTATAAAATACTATTAGTTAATGGGTCTAAAATGAGGACAAGTGGCATTGGTAAGGTATCTCTCTCCTGACCTTCCTTACTAGCTAGTTGTAGATGATCTCCACTTAATTTAGGTTCTCCATGTACAGGGGAATCACTAGCGATAATTACCACAAGTAACCATTGGATTATAAGTTCCTTTTCCATTGGAGATGTGGCAACTTGGAAAGTATATCTTTGTGTGTAGATTCCCATATTTCTAGAGAATTTATATTGTTGATTTCATTTACTTTGATATTTTATTACCCTTTAGTGTTTACTTATTGTTATTCAGTACAAAGGAGCTGGACTAGTGTAAGGGTTGAAGTTTCTCAAGTGGCTTTCAAAAACATATCCAGTCAATTCTTCAAAACGAGTCACACCATGTTTCAATTCATGTGCTTTTTCTCCCTAACAATATAGTCATACTCTCAAAGAAGTATTGGTGCTATGATCCTTTCCCAAAGTTCTCCCAGTTATCATTTCTTCTAACACGAAAACTAATGAATACCCTTAAAGGGAACTAGGTACTCCATACTCAAGGGTTCAATAGTTCTCTATGTTTGATAATCATGAATATAACAAAGGACATACTTTGCAGATAGCTTCATCTCCAAGAGAAGTGCCCAAAATGGATCCTTTTCTAATGTAGCAAAACTCTATGATAACTTTCACACACTTCTTAAAGAAAAGTTGCTTAAAACAATTTTGCAACATCCACAAAAGGTGGATCCCCATGAAATCTGTGCAAAAAATTCAAACATTCTCTATAACATACTAGTAAAAAATGGGTCTAGAGTGAGGAGAAGTGGCATTGGCAGGGTATCTCTCTCCCGACCTTCCTTACTATCTAGTTGTGGATGATGTCCAATTAATTAAGGTTCTTCACATACAGGGGAATGATCTAGATGGATAGTGGTGGCCACTTACCAAGTCCACTTGGAACCCCACCATTGTTTCTTTCAAATTTTTAGTTTCTTTAATTGTAGCACAATTATTGTTTTTAGAAGTTTTCAGGTCCTAAATTTCCGGAGTCATTTTGAGGCCATAAATGATGTTTTTTGGGAAAACTAAGAGCAGCATGGATACATCGACCAATGTTTCTCTTCCTATTTTTGTTGTTCTTGGATAGAGCTTTCTAACGAGATATTTGATCCAGATCTTGGGTGGAGGCCCTCAAGATCTAAAAGATTAAAATGGATCTTGGGAGGAGAGACCCCCAAAATTTGAAAACTTGCAATGGATCTTGGGGTAAAGGCCCCCCAAGATCTGAAAACTTGAAATTACCAGAAGAAAAATATGAGAATGCCCAATAAACAAAACCACAAAGAAACTTTTTTATTAAAACCCAAGTGGAAATAAACCAGCTAGGGCAACGGTAGCTTATCTCGGAGAAGAGATGTGGCGACTACATGACTCTGAATTGTAAAGGCTACATTGTGGTGGACAATCTATCTTTTTACAAAATGTGACTTGTTACTTATAGTATTTTTCAGTTACAATACCATCGGTCAATTCCATGGGTGGATTTTACAATACCACGGGCAGATGTCATTTACAATACCATGGGTAAATTCCATGGGTCAATGAATAATATGGGTGGATGAGTACCATGGGTTGATGCCATTTTCCATTCGGATCATTCCTCCCTCCTTAAGAAGCAAGGGTCCCCATTGCCTAAAATTCCCTCCTACGAAGCCTTTGTTGAATATGAAGAGCCACTGAAGATAAGGGTTTTATGTGGTTAACCAAAAACCCTGATAAATGAAGATCCGAGGATAGAGATACCCTTTAATGGTTGTGACCAACTATGATTCTAATAGTGTGCGGCCTACAAATGGACTTCGATGACAAGGATTTTATGCTCTTGAACCATAACCATGATGTTGGTTGCTGATGAAGTAGTAGGTGCCTACATAGCTTGGGGTGGGAGGGCACATCTCCAAATAACCCAAGCCGAATGCTGTTATGCTGAAACTGATGAATGTGAAGCAGGTACCTACTAAAGTGAGGTGGGAGGGCATGTCTCCAATGGAAACCCATTCTGAATGCTGCTCCAAAATTAAAATTAGCATAACTCAGTCAATATAACTCAGAATATTTATTATAGCCTATTTTTGGAAGCAGAAGGATCATTTTGCATCTTCCCATGAGTTGGAAATCCTTATCTGGATACTCTAAGATCTCAGATTCGCACTACAACAGTTCCGCCGTCACAAAAATTTTGATAAAATAGTTGATTTTAAATCAACGATATCTCCCACATCCGAACTCCGATTTGACCCTTTTTGTTTTTGAAATTGGGTGATTTTTCGAGAGAAATCCAAATCTGGTATTTGTTTTGGTAAATTTTATACCAAATATTTCAGATCTTATCTGCAAAATCGCCGCACAAAAAAATTCCTGTAAAAAAATGAAAAAAGAAAAATTCTTCCTGCTTTACCCAAGAAAGTGCTCTATGGAGGTTGTAGCACATGCCTAAAGTTTGTTGAATATTGCAGAAAATTTTGAAACTGAAATATGCATGAAACTCTCATTCCCATGGAATCGTAACCTACTCTGATACCACTGATCCGGTTCTTGGGAGGAGGCCCCCAAGATCTAAAAGATTGAAATGGATCTTGGGAGGAGAGACCCCCAAGATCTAAAAACTTGCAATGGATCTTGGGGGAAATGCCCCCAAGATCTAAAAACTTGAAATTACCAAAAGAAAAATATGAGAATGCCCAATAAACAAAACCACAAAGAAACTTTTTTATTAAAACCCAAGTGGAAATAAACTAGCTAGGGCAATGGTAGCTAATCTCTGAGAAGAGATGTGACGGCTACATGCCTCTGAACTGTAAAGGCTACATTGTGGTGAAAAATCTGTCCTTTTACAAAATGTGACTTGTTACTTATAGTATTTTTCAGTTACAATACCATGGGTCAATTCCGTGGGTGGATGAATACCATGGGTGGATTTTACAATACCACGAGCATATGTCATTTACAATACCATGGGTAAATTCCATGGGTTAATGAATAATATGGGTGGATGAGTACCATGGGTTGATGGCATTTTCCATTCGGATCAATATTATGCATGTCAAATGGAGATTGTATGCCAAAGTTACAACCCTGATAAGTTGATGTACCAATTTACTCAAACGGGGCCCACACTTTGGCATTTCATATTCTAGGGTTAGGTTTTTGGATGTCTAGGGTTTTCTATTGTTTCTCAACAATAAATAGGCCTTCGAGCCTCATTGTAACATAGTTTAAGGGCATCTAGCTGCCACATCCTTTCTGAGAGATAAGCTACCATCACCCTAACCAGTTTATTTCCATTTCTATTTGTAAGCATATTTTAGTATTTTACGGTAATGAAGTGAAGTATTATTTCCACTGCATCTTTGTATTTATGATTATCTTTGTAATGTGTTGCATTCCCATTTAAAGATGGATTAGTGGTATCAGAGTAGTCTACTTTTTCTTTGATTTTCTTTGGATGTCCCCAACAAGGTCAAGATATAAGGAGTTAGGGCTTGAACTGGTCAAACCTTTGCAAGACCAGCCTCGCAAATCCTAATTGCTTCCCATGGCAGATGAAAAGAAAGACAAGGGGGTAGGAGATCCTATCAAAATGTTGATCGAAGAAGCCCTCGAGCAGCAAAGGAAGGTGATGATGGACATTTTTTCCTAGATCCTTCAGCAACTACCCAGAGGTGATGCATTGGCTTCCAATAGCTACTCTAGAAATGCCACAGCCTTCAAGGTACAAGTTAATTTTGAAATCCCCATCTTCAAGGGTCAAATAGATGCAAATGTCATAGATAAATGGTTAAATCTGCTAGAAGGGTATTCTTTTGTTCATGATATTTCGAGTCGGGAAAATATTATTTTCGCTCTTCTCAAAGTAGCCCCCCACATCAAGGACTAGTGGGAAACCTACTGCAAGCAGAAGGATGAAAGTAAAGGCTTACTATTTTTCACCATACCCACTTGGAATTCATTCCAAACTCCCATCAAGGAGTAGTACTACCTTGTCGGAAGCTATGAGGATCAATACATAAAGTGGACCACACTAAGATAGGCAAGGGACCAAGATGTGCTGGAGTTTACCAATATTTTCCATACCCTTTGCACAAAGTTGGGTATCAAGGATTCAAAGAAGCATTTGGTACTCAAATACCATGGTTACTTACACAAGTACATCCAGAAAGAAATAGAATTCCTGAATGTATCCTCCCTTGGCACGACATACCGATATTTCGTCAAGGTCAGGAAAAAGTTTAAACAGAAGAAGCGAGACTTTGGATCTATGAATCTGAAGCAAGGGAAAGGTGCCCCCAAAATGCATAACCAAGGAAAAATCCAAGGCGAGGCATACCAAGACAACCCACAAAAGATGCAAGCAAAGAACAACACTTTGAAGTCGAAAAGGGACACAGGAAAGTGGTGTGAGTTCCATAAGAGCTCCACTCGCAACATAAGTGAGTGCTGGCCCAAGAAATCATTGGTGGCCGAGCTAAGGCTTTTAGAATCAAATGCATGTTCTGACTCTGAGATAGAACCCTACGGGGGGAATGACAAAGGGAAGCAGATTATCAATGCAAAGCCCAATGCCACCATCGCCACCATGAAGGTCTAGGAGGAGGAACCCAAAGATCTAGAAGAGGAGGAGTGTCTCTTCCACTCCTAGATGTGGGTAAAGGGTTCCCTACTATAGTTCATTTTCAATAGTGGGAGCCAAAATAACCTCATTTCAGTAGAGATTGTGAAGCAGTTGGGCTTACCAACCACAACACATATACAACCGTACACCATTGGGTGGCTTCACCAAGGACATGATCTTCGCATAAGCTAGAAGTGTCGCCTTCCATATAACATCAAGCCCTTCACAGATGAGTTACTATGTCACATTGGTCCCCTTCATGTTTGTGATGAATTATGAGGACAACCATACTTGTGGAAGTGACATGCTATGTAGGAATCAAGGTCCCATGCTGTTATTATTACTTTTGAAATAAGTTGTACAGGATACTGGAGGTAGCACTATCTATTGCCATATCTATGTTTATTATAAAAAAATGTAGTAAGCTCATTTCCAAAATATGGAAATTTGTTTTCCTAATGATACGTGCTGAAGGAAAGAAGAAGACGATGGCCACAACCTTGAGATAGGGTCCCTCTGCATGACAACTATAGATGGACAAGGTCGTGGAGGAGTACGAGGACTTATTCGCATCCCCTGCAGGGGTTCCTCTGCATTGGCAAGTCAAGCACTCCATCGATTTGAGCTGAGGTGCATCGCTGCCCAATGGACCAATCTATCGATGCTCTGTTCTGGAGAATGATGAAATCAAGAGGAAGATTCAGGAGCTATTGCAGAAAGATCACATACGTCTGAGTTCATCACCTTGTGGGAGCTCGATCATGTTAGTACAAAAGAAGGATGGGACTTGGACACTCTGTATTGACTATCAGGTAATGAACAAGATCATTTTCCATAATAAATACCCAATCCCACGGATTGATGACCTACTGGACCAGCTGAATAGGGGGAAATATTTCAGCAAGATCAATCTAAAGTCACGATATCACGAGGTACCAATTGAGCCCTTCAATGTGTGGAAGACTACCTTGAAAGCCGCCTTTTCGAATGGTTGGTTATGCCTTTTGGATTGATGAATGCTCCTACAACCTTCACAACGCTAATGGATGACATATTACGACCATTCACAAACTCATTTGTAGTGTTATGCTTGGATGACATCCTGATCTTCAGCGGAAGTTGGCAAGAGAACCTCCACCACATCCAACTGGTTCTCCAAACATTGTGGCAACACAAGTTATGTGCCAATTTGGAGAAATGCACTTTTGGCACGACCCAGGTTTAGTATCTGGGAAATATTATTGATGAATGGGGGTGCATGCTGATCCAGCCAAGATCTAAGTCATTCGGGATTGGCCATCTCTAACCACTCTAACAGAGCACCATAGCTTTCTAGCTCTTGCCAACTTCTACCACAAGTTCGTGTTGGTATTTTCTCATATAACTTGGCGGTTGAGTCAAGTCACCAAGGGAGGAGTGAAAGAAAAATTCCTTCGGTATGAGTCTCAACAGAAGGAATTCATAGAGTCGAAAGACCACCTTTGCTCAGCACCAATGCTCATATTACTAGTCTTGCAACAACTATTTGAGGTCAAGACAGATGCCTTTAACTATGCTATTAGGGCAGTCCTTATTCAACATGAGCATCTAATGGCATATCATAGTGAGACACTTTCAAAAATAGTTCAAAAGTATCCCACTTATGAAAAAGAGATGTATCCCATTATGCAGGCCTATCGACAATGGAAGCATTACATTTTGGGGAAGGAAATGGTCATCCACGCAGACCACCAACCACCATAGTTCATACAGACCAAAGGGAAATTGTAGAATTATCGCCATTAGAAGTGGTCCATAATGTTGCTGATTATCTCAGTCGACCACCAATCATGGTGTTAACCACCATGCTCAACTCATGTGGGCACGAGACTTCTAATTGGACGCTTATCTACAAAAGAAACCCAGAATTTGGCAACACATACTAGACACCCTTGGAGGGTCAACATGTTCTAGATTCTCACATCCAAGATGCCGTGTTATTCCACCTGTGTCAACTTTGTGTTCCTTCAGGTGAGCATGCAAAGATGATTTGGGAAGCACACTACAGTCTATCTGTTGGGCATTTCGGGGTGGAGGAAATGGTGGCAGTACTACAAAAGTATTTCTATTGGCCAAATCTTCAACAGGATGTCAGGAAGTACATTAGATCATGCACTGCTTGTGCCATTGCCAAACCAATTGTCAAGAAGCAAGGCCTCTATACCGCGCTGCCTACCCCTAGTTGACCTTGGAAATCCATATCCATGGATTACATGTCGGGCTTTCCTTCTACTAAGCATGGGAATGACTGTGTTTTTGTGGTCATTGACAGGTTCTCGAAGATGGCCATTATGGCGGCCTCTAAGAAGAGTATCACAACAAAAGCCACTACTAAACCCTTCTTTGAATGATTGTGGGTACACTTTAGGATCCCATAGTCTATCATCTTATATCGGGATAGCACGTTCCTTAGTAAATTTTGGTCTAGCCTCTTTTCGATGCTGGACACCAAATTTACTAAGTCCACAACCTTCCATCCTCAAATGGATCGCCAGACAGAGGTTGTGAATAGGATGATCGTACACATTCATGTACACCTCAAAGAATCAACACACATGGGACGAGAGCCTCCCCTATGTTCAGCACAGCTACAACCGGGATGTCCATAACTTGACTTGCCACAACCCTTTTGATGTGGGCTTGGGATTCCAACCACTATTTCCCACTGATGTGCCCATGCCATTTGCAGCTACCCACGCAAACACGGCTCATATCCTGTTTGATATAGATAAGGTAAACAACTTCATTGAGCACATCCAAAATATTTTCCAGTAGGTCCACAACATTATGGAGAGATCAAATGCCAAGTACAAGTAGCGACATGATCAACATTGGGTGCCACACAAGTTTTAGGTGGGTGACAAAGTATGGTTACATTTGCAAAAGGAACACCTTACCAGAGCCTATCAGAAACTTAGACCACTCTGATATGGTCCTTACACCATTACCAAGGTTGTGGGAGACAACACATGTGTGCTTAGCATTCTCCCATTCCTTGGTCTGCACCTAGTGTTCAATGTGGACTGCCTTTGGCCATACTTTCCACCATTAGTAGACACATCCGACATTACAGAACAACTCACACCCACAGAGTTAAATCTAGATTACATGGAACAAGTTGCAACTAATTAGATCATGGACACACAGATCATGCAGACTCTCGAGTAGAATATGCAAATGTATCAAATTGTCAGAGCATGCCAACTACTTCCCCAAGGCAAGTGGCTCATGAGGGACCAAGTTCAGTAGAAGTTTATTCATCTCATTGAAGAACTCAATACAATGGGGACCATTGCTTCCTAAGGGGAGAGTAATGATCTAGGTGGATATTGGTGCCCACCCGCCAAGTCCACTTGGACCTCCAACATTATTTCTTTCAGCTTATCAGTTTCCTTAATTGTAGCATAGTTTACTATTTTTAGTAGTTTTGGGTCCTGAACTTCCAGAGTCGTTTTGAGGCCATAAATGACATTATTTTGGGAAGCATGTGAGCAACATGGGACCATCGACCGATATTTCTCTTCCCAAAGTTGTAGTTCATGGATATATCTTTCCAAGGAGATATTCTACATGTCAAACGGAGATTGTATGCCCAATTTACGACCCCTCGAAGTTGATGTACCAATTTACCCAAACGGGGTCCATAGTTTGGTATTTCATCTTCTAGGCTTAGGTTTCTGAATGTTTATGGTTTTCCATTATTGCTCAGCAATAAATAGGCCTTCGAGCCTCATTGTAACACAGTTCAGAGGCATGTAGATGCCACATCTCTTATCAGAGATAAGCTACCATTGCCCTAACTGGTTTATTTTCATTTCTGTTTGTAGGCATATTTCAATATTTTATAGAAATAAAAGGAAGTATTATTTCCATTGCATCTTTGTATTTATGGTTATGTCTATAATTTGTTGCATTCCCATTTAAATCTGAATTAGAGCATCAATAGAGATAATTACCAAAATAAATTATTTGAGTACAAGAGCCTTTTACAATGGGGATATGACAGCCTGGTAGGCATATATTTGTGCACAAATGCCCATATTTCTCAAGAATTTATATTCTTGATTTCCTGTTCTCTCAGCTTATATTATCCTTGAGTGTTAAGTTATTCTTATTTGGTACAAAGAAGTTGGATTAGTGCAAGGGTTGAAATTTGTCAAGTGGCTTTCAAAAGTATATGCAGTTGATTCTTAGCCAAATACAAGAATCAAACCATGTTGAAGATCAAGTGTTTTAGCTCCATAACAATCCGTCATACTCATAGAGTAATATTGGTTCTGTGATCCTTGCCAAAGTGCTCCCAATTATCATTTCTTCTAACATGAAAATTGATGAATGTGCTTAAAGAAAAGTAGGTTCTACATACTCAAGGTCTTAATACTTATTTATGTTCCATAATAATGAATATAGCAAAGGGAATACCTTGACAAATATATTCACTCCAAGATGTCATCTGCTGCTAATAAAAGTGCCTAGAATAGACCCTTTCACCTCCAGGATGTCCCCTGTTGCTAAGAAAAGTGCCCAGAATGGACGTTTTCTAATGTAGCAAACCTCTATGCTAGTTGTCACACACCTCCTACGAAAGAATTTCTCAAACCACATCAGTAACATCCACAAATAGTGGATCCCCATGAAATATGTGCAATAAATTCAAAGATTGTCTATAACAAACTATTTCAAACTGGGTCTATATTGAGAAAAATTGGCATTGGAATGGGACCCTTCTCCCGGCCTTCCATACCAGCTAGTTGTAGATGATGCTGACTTAACATGTGGTTTTAGACAAGACACATATGTAACTATTGTTGTCTAGGGTTGTAAAGATGCAATCATTTTGTTGCCAAGACCGGGATATCCGCTTTATCAAGCATTTTTGGCACACAATGGCATTGAAGCCAGGAAATATAATTTTAATTACATAATGGAATTGGGAAGTTAATTTAGAACACCTTGAAAGAGTTGCTAATAATAACACAATAGTAATGGTTCTCTTCAATGCCTATAATCCTTGGGGTTTTGTTTTCATCCATGAGGATTTAGACATGGTTGCAGAGATGGCAAAAAAGTTAGGCTTGTCAATAATTTCTGAGGAAATATATCCATTTAAACTTTGCTCATTGCCTGGTACATTAACCTAATGCAACTTTGAAACATAAATTATGGTTTTCCTTTGCAAATATCACATTCAACACCACAAATTTCCATAATTTATGGGAAATTTATGATTCATAAATTTCATAGTAGATGATGATATTTCTTGGCAGTGGAGGTGTCTCCTTTATAATGAACTATTTCTTTTATTCTAGTTTTCTCACATCCTTGGTGGCACATGTTATAGTTCCAAGTAGTGTGAGTTCATTTATTTTAGTGTTCATATTATTTAGATATGGCCCTTGCGCCTCTAATCAGAAATTAAAATTGTTATCATCTCCATTTTGAGGACATGTTTGTTTAGTTGATATTTGTTACTATATTTTACAACTGGTGGATTATATTATGGATAAGTATAGGCCCTACTCACCTTTTGAAAGGTAAATGAAATGGTGCCATTGGTTGCCATGTGAAAAATTTTGGTGCCTGAAGAACACTCTCATGACTTATAAGTGAGATCCATGTAAGAGGAATTTTCAGTTTATGAATATTAGTTATACAAGAGTTGTTAAAAGGTTTGAAACATATCATCCAAAATGTCTTGCATGTGTTTCTTAGCTTCAGCCTATTTGTTATAGACATTTTTTGGCACTTCAACCCCAATCATAAATGTCCATAAACTAAGGGCTCATAAGTCCCTAAAAGTGTTGCTCCCCTGCCTAAAGGAAGAAGGTCAGCTGATTACATCATCTCCCAGAAGTTCTCCACTAAAAACTACTCATAAATGGTCAAAACTGGAGCATACTAAAAGCTCAATGCAGAGGGTGAGATGAAAATCACCTTCTGAATGTACAAGGTGTGATGCATAGTGAATTTCTCCTCTGTAGGGTGCAATGGTTGGGAATGGACAAATGGCAGGGACAAAAATGCGAGGTGGAAGATCATGGAATCTTCCAGAAGCTTCCCCTCTGACACTTGCCTCTCTATTTTCGACCAAGGATGAGTAAGAGATCATCATTTTCCAAGTGGAAGTAGGAACTATCAGAGAGAGGACACTAATCAAGATCCCAGAAGATGACTCACCTCCCTGTAATCATTTATATATGGATCCCTCATCACAGAGATCTAGAGGCTGGAATTTTGTATCTTATAGAGAAGTGTTGTTGGTTTTCTGGTGTAAATTCATAGTGTTGGTTGATGTAAGCTTTGTTTGAGGTGAAGAATGGCTTCCTAGCTGGAGGATGATGTTGGGTCAGAACATATGGTTGTAATCCTCTTGCTACTCTTCATCTTAATAAAGCTATTCTTGTTTTCTTCCATATTCTTGTGTACTTATTTATTTATGCATTTATATGGTTAACACACTTCTAGTCCTATGTTATTTGTAAATATAGATCTTTGTTTCTTTGATAGTCGTATGTTTATGTGATTCAATAGGTTCCTTTTGAAGCTAGGAAGATGAAGAAGAAGCGGTGAAGCTCTATCAAGAAGGAGATGAAATAAAGCGCAAGACTAAGGTTGGCCATATTGGTTCTCCTCTTGTCTATTTTCATAAAAGAAAACAATAGCATACTTTACTTGTTTGTTTCTAAGATAGCCACCCATCTTAGTGGGAATAGCAACCTCCAAGTGGACACTATTCCCAGTAACACTATTGTCTCTGTTTATGTATTTCTCCACTTCTCAATTCCCAAAATAGTCCCTTATCCTTCTTTTTTTATGTACTATTATTGTCTAGCAATTAGTTTTGCGTTTTTTATAGAAATTTGATGAGAAGGGTCATGCAAGTTTTCCTCAAGCGCTGATTATAAGCTTGATCTCTTGATATATCAAATGCATGCTCTTTTAATGGACTTGTAATGATCTACTGGTTCCCCAACATTGAATCTTCAGCATAAATTACTGACACTTCTTGAATGATATTTGTAGCTGTTACACTGAAATTTGTCACCATGACTATCTGCAGTTAATATGGCTCCATCAATGGTCATATTATCCTCCTTGTCAAGCCTTATACCTCTACTCTCCATGTCAAACTTCAAAGAAGAGAGAAAGTCATTAAAAAACATGTTTATCTCTGGGTACGCAGGTTCTCTCTACCTTGCCTGCGTGTACGCATCCCAAGCTCATTGTACCTGCGTACTTGTATGCTCTGTAAGCCAAGGGATGGGTGCGTACTCCTGTAAAGGTCAAAAGGTGTGAGTTTCATCTTAAAAAGGTTACTTGTGGTCACTTCTAGAGCTTTCTAGAAGAGTGTTTGACATGTATTGAGCGCCTCCAGATGGTTCATGCATCCCTATGATAAAGGAACTTATC
>APFE031744368.1:348655-358774 GCA_000404065.3 Pinus taeda | reverse complement strand
ATATATAGATATATATATCATTGGTTAGTGTAAATAATATTAATCATAAATATTGCGTTATTATTTTACACATTAATTAACACTAAAAAAAGGGAAAAAAACAACCTTTCATGTGATGAAACATATTACATTATACCTTAAGATCTGTGTCATATAAATGTTTAACAAAGCATTCAAAACCTTTAAGTTCACCAAAAATAATGTAGCACATAGAATATTTGATCTTGAGCCTTCATAAAGTGGTGTCCCTGCCTTCTCTAGCACAAGTTCATCAAAAATAACATCATCGTTCTCATCACGAACAAATCTTGGATCAATTCATTTGTCCCATCATCTTCAACTACGTTATTATTGTCATCTTCTTCCAGAGGATAATTATCTTGAACTTCAATATTCACTACAAGTTCCTCAACTTTTAGAACATTTATAGTACTACTACTTGGTGCATTCAGATCACAGTGCCTAGGGGGGAACCTTGACTTTATAATAATTACAAACAATCATGTCAGATTAGTCTACTAAACAAATATTATAACAATAAAAAAAATTATAAATATGATTAATATAAACAAAATATATATAATGATTCATAAGTAGCTTACCATCGGACGATATTCAATCCCCCCTTCAATGTTCATATTCTTCCTACAATGTCTATCAATCATATCATATGAAATTCTTCACGGAAGAAAAGATCACAAGGGCGATAACATTTCCCATCATCAACCCCTCACTTATTAATGACCCATCTAATGTTTTTTCACATTCTTCCTAGTCACAAAAAAATTATGTGATGATTATGTTATAAAACTGAGTGGTCATGTAACTAAATCTAATATTATGTTTTTGTAATGCAATTGGTATATAAAACAAAATATGTTTTCCCTATGTTCTATTAATATATATTGTAGGATATTAATAGGGAATTTGTAATATATATTATGTAATCTAATATTAATGTTATTCACAATTAATATTAATTTTATAAAACAAAATATGTTTTCCCTATGCCATTAATATATAGAACAAAATATTTTTCGCTGGCAAAAAAAAAACCTTATAACCTTTAATAATTATTGAACTTATAGAAAATATGTCATAAAATCTCTTACATGCAGGATATTTGTTATTAATCGTCAGAATGTTGATATTCATTGACTAGTCAAAGTCAAATATCACGAGTCAAACAAACAGTCGCATAACAACCACATTGCTTGCATCGGAAGATAGACACCATATAAATCAACTGTCAGAATGACGATTCCATATTCATTAGTCATCGGAATACCGACGAATACAGGTACTTTACACACACACACACACAAAAATGAAAAAAATGACATTTTTCTTGTAATATGCGATAATATGGGCCATATCATTGGACTATGTCATTTGAATTTAGTCCTTATTGTAGTAGTGTATGGCACTACCAAATCACGCAAGGTCTAACATGGTACCCACCATGCCATGGTGCAATAACACCACCTCTAAGAATTATCTATTCCAAAACACTAAGCCGCAACAGACTTACTCCCGGTAGCCAATGATGAGAATCACCATCTAACACTCATATCGAATAACTCCCTTACCTTTTAGTGTATTCAGTTCTGACCTCCTCGAGGTGTCACAAATATTCCCACCAAGTAATGGAGATAGTCTTTATCCCATGTCTCCCATCTCTCCAGTGGGTTTTGTTAACTCCACGACTCACTATGGAAGAACACCACTAATTTCTACCACGGCCCGCTATGGAATGGCACCACTAATTTCCTCTACAGTCCCAAGCTCTACGATGACATGGTCCCTAACCATGTGTATCACCACGTCATTACCATATGGCATCCACAATCCAGGTGGCACAACAACCCATGCCCATGTGTCACCTAGATTCCACATTCGTCAACCCTCCACATCACCTATTCCTACTACAACATGCTAGCATGAGGGTGATGTCATATTTCCATGTGGAATTCCTCAAGGGTGCCATGTGTCATCCAAAACTAGCCCCTCTAGCCATCTAAAAGGCTATGTATGCATGACATGTGTCATGCTCACAACATGCCACATCAACAGCTTACCCATGTCATGAGTGAACATCATCCATGTCCCATGTGTTATCCATCACCTTATATTGAGTCAGGGATCACATTGGTTCCCAACCTTCCATGCAGAGCAATGATTTCCCATTTAGATATGTAGAGGTTTTTCTGGCATACCCTCTGCAACAATGCCAATGCACCCAACTTGAAAGAACCCTTTGTCACACCACCATGGCATGACTAAAAATTCGGCAACATGTGATAAGTAGTTTTTCCATCTCACACCCTCTATCAACAATGCCAACTCCCACTAGAACCTTATGACAAACTTGGTGTTGTGCAACGTGAAATTTCTTGTTTATAAGTAACTAGAAATTTCCTATCATTTTCACTCATTCATAACTTTATGGTTCTTCCTTATAACTGTCAAGGCTTGTTGAGCCTGAATATATGCCTATTATTTTCTTCCTAGGCTCAAAACCTCAAGGACTTCGTTGACCTTGCATAGCCACTCCCAACACATGGGATACAATATATCAGTGTTGGACCATGACTAGAAATAAATCAGCACCCCATCATAAATAACAGAAGTCCATGCAATCCCTTAGATGTCATAAGAAACACTTTAATAATACATCTCATTAGTTCTAATACTTAGAGACTCCTTTTCCACTATAGCCTACAGCCCATGGATGTACACCCACCCCCACATTTAACCAATTATGCACAACACTAACCATAGGCCTTCAATAGCCTTATACACAACAATTATTCAAGGTATTCACACATATCATATAATGGAAAATCACACGCAGCCATAGTCAACACGTCATGTCAAAAAATAAACATGTGCATGTAAGTAATTATGTTGTTAAGGAGTATATCAGCATCACAAGGATCTACAAATTTTTTACAACCATGGAAATAATTCAAAAACCATCACATTGCAACACACAAAAATACATATCCTCATTGATAGTGTTGACACACCCATTATCATGTAATAACATTATTCATAATTACTATAGCACCAACATGTATGAGGTAATGGTAAACAACTTATATGAGTAGTTGTATGATTAGCAATTGATAGAGGGACTTTCTCCTCCCAATTGTAGGCCAATTGCATTATTATCCTTCCATGTATTTAACCACCCTCAAGAAAGATTCAGAGCCTGCGAAGTGAAGTGCTCAAGGTGATTTCATGTCAGTCGTACAAAAACACATGGGAATCCATGGAACTTAGTGCCTCCACCCAAAAACCAGGACTCTAGAGAGCACAGTGTCTCCACCCCAAAAATCACTTCATGGAATCCAATGCATGTGGTGCTCCACCAAACAATCACTTACAAGAATTCAGAGCCCATATTTTCTCCACCTGATTCACACTGTAGGAATCCACACTTGATATTGCCTCCACTTGAAATATAGTAGGAATCCAAAGCACACCATGCCTCCACTTGATAGCTTTCATGAAAATCTAGAGTCCACAATCAGGGTCTCCACCTATGAAAACAACAAGAGAAGTCCCAAAGTACCTAGTGTCTCCACATGTTAAGCAAGAATCCAAAGTTGACTACTACTCCACCTCATCAATGCCACAACATACCTTTCCTCAATATCCCTTAGCTAGCTTTCAAGTTTTATCTTACGTTAAGCTTCATCTAGTGCTCTCCATGCATTGCTATTGTGCAATATTTTTCACTACAGTGCAACAATTGTGCCTTGGCATTCTTATGTGCTTCTAAAAATGCCCTTGATTTCTCTATTCCACTTTGTAGCTCTTATCTTCTCATTTATCCACCATTACCTCTCTACAACAGTGTCTCCTCCTCTCCTCTCCATGCCTTCCCTGTTCTCCTCTTGTGTGTTGACCAACATGTTATCCCCTAGGACTAGGTCATCCTTTTCTCAGGCACTCATACATGAATTTTAATGGTTGTACAACTTTTTTTTAATGAAACAAGGATATAAGTGGGGGTCAATTGTAACATTCATAGTTTGGTTATTTCCCCAGGTCATTCCCAAGCAGCTTCCCCTCCCAAGCTTGGAATTTATGTCCTCTCCCCCAATCTAATAATTTTCATATTATCACAGTTAATTACAATCACACATGAAAATGTTTCCATTAGGGGGAAACCAAAAAGGGCTATTACAACAACATTAAAGATCCACTCTTCAAGGTCAAGTCTAAAGTATAAATTCACAAGATCACCAATATCTTAGTATCACACTATCTATCACATTCATGAACAACCTCTCCAAAAACATATAAAATGTGTAACAAGTACCATCCCTAAGTGATAATGCTAGAAGGTTCCTCCATTTTAATAATCACTAAAATCAAGCAAGGTCAGCATTCATACAAACCATTGGGACATTAATCAAAAAACACAAATCAACCAATAATATGCATATTAGAAGCATCAATCAAATCCAAATAATAACAGATATTGGAACAAACCAACCACCTACACAAGTCCCCCTTGGCTTCATACCTTCTATAACACAAGTCACATACTAGCCACCATTGAAGTACCCTCCACTCATCATAGGTAAAAATGCACTTGAATCTATTGAAGAAAAATAAACCACAAACCATGGGTCCTTCTAGGCATCACACCAATTAAAATATTAGTTTTCAATCAAATAGATCTACCACCTATCACATATGGAAACATATTAGTAGCCACTGGAAAATAAACCACTTATGACATATCGTCTTATGTATCACACTTGTTAGAAATAAATCTATAACAAACATCCATGTTGTAGATCTATCACACATAACAAGTGAAAAAATATTGTCATCATAAGAGAAATAGAATCTCAACCCATAAAACCCTTCATAGGTGAAAATTCCTATCTCAATCACACTAGGGATTCAACACCCAACAACCCCTCCCAAGCACAACAATTGAAATATTTGACTTTCAAAATGAAAAACAAGGCATAGCTTATTATAGTAAACTCTAATAGCATAATTAGAGTCCAGTACATTCTATTAGAGTGGATTCTTACTATTTGGTCATTCGAGAAGTGGGCTTTATATTTCATTGGCCCAATCACGTTGATGTCAAGGAAGAAGAAATATATTCTGGTGTGCACCAATTATTTCAGAAAATGGATTAAGGCCAAGGCATTAGCTTGAGCCAATGAACAAGAAGTTGCTAATTTTCTTTATGAAGATATTTTTAATAGGTTTGATGTGCCTCGAGAGATAATTACAGATTAGGGAACATATTTCACATCTAAATTGATCAAGTCTATCATGGAGGCATACCAAATTATGCATCGAACTTCTACTTCGTACCACTTGAAAGAAAATGGTCAAGTTGAGTCTACTAAGAAAGTGTTGGAGACCATCCTCACCAGGACCATTTCGATTCATCATAAACACTGGGTGAGCCAGTTGATTGATGCTCTCTAAGCTTACAAAAAGACATGGAGAAGTACTTTAGGATGCACATTGTATGAGTTGGTCTACAATACGCGGATCTTTCTCCTAATTGAGTTTGAAATTCATACTTTTTGGGTTTCTTAGTTGGGAATGCATCTAAGTGAAGTGCATGAACAGAGATTGTTGCAGTTGAACCAGATTGATGAAATCAAGGACACAATCCAGAAGATTGTATTGGTACAAGAACAGAGAAAGAAATGGCATGACAAGTTTATTCAACAAAAGCAATTCTAGCAGGAGACTGGATTCTCCTTTTTCACTCAAGATTTAAGGATTCTAAAGTGAGATTCATAACTTGTTGAATGGGACCATATGAAGTGGATATTGTTTTTGAGAATGGGGAAGTTAAAATCAGTACCATCAATGACAATCAAACATCTTTTCTTGTGAATGGGCATAAGTTAAAATTCTATTGGAAGTTGATGTCTAAGGCAAAATTCATAGCATAAATTTATATATATAATGGGATGGAGGTAGTAAAGCAGGGAGATTCTCTTCCTGGCCCTATTTCCTCTTCTTGAATTCTTCTTTCTTTCAAAAATAATAATAATAATAATAAATAAATAAATAAATGGGGCCTAATTGTGAAAACCACCTAGTGACATGGCTACGTTAATAAGTTCTTTCTATTTCTTTTTCTAGTCATAAATCTTCAAAAAAAAATATTGACTTAGTTGATGAGGGATTCCTTAAGGCCCTACTTCTAACAGTCTTTTTCCCATCAACTCCAACACATCATCTGGGATAAAAGGTTACATATTATTTTCAGTATTTTGAGGCTTGCATGCATTAATGACATGTTCTCTTGCTAATGAGCAGTGGGAATACATTAATGTCTCTTAGTAGTTTGATCTTGCAGGTGACTCAATGTTACAGGTCAATGTGGGCACATCAATCCCGATTTCCAGATTAGTACTATTAGGGTCCATCAATCCCTAATTTAGTTGTTTTCATTCCCTAATGAGGTAAATTTACATCATGCTTGCCTCCCAAGAGTTTCCATGACACCATTCATCCAAAAAGTGTCCCTAAGGAGATCAGCACAAGTAGCCTTCTATCAGGCTACATTGCAATGCAAAAACTACAATGACTGGGTGCACTGCAGTGCAGTTAGCCTTTTTTTCACCTGCATTGAGTGAGATTCTTCAAATTTTTTAAATGAATCCATTGGATTCCTCATCCAATGGATACTTATAGAAGTTTCCAGGTTGATTGAGCTCGTATTTGGATGAGGAAGAGGATGAATGAACCTCAATCCATTATCCCTTCCTCCATGGAACCACTTCCCAAATTTGGTAGAGCATTCATGAAGGCCATTAATGGCTTAACCTCCTCCATTCAACTATAAATTGACCAAGCATTCAAAGGCTGGTCTAGGTTGGAATTTCTTGAGCTAAGGAAATGTTGTTTGAATGAGATTAGTAAGAATATTGTAATGATGTCGAATTGTTGCTTCATGAGGAGAGAAGGGATCGAAGTGGAAGGAAGACTGAATTAAGCATGAAAATTCATGGGTTGTAATCTTTGCTTTTATCAATAAAAAATTCAAATCTTTCTCCATTCATGTTCTTATATGATGTATATCATATTTTGGATTCTATGATATGTTTAATTAACAGATATTTATTGTATGCTTTGATGGGTTTCTGTCTCGACTTGTGTGCAGGTACTTTCCAAGCGAGTTAAGTATGGAAAGGAGTGGTGGAATCGGTCAAAAGAGAGAGGGAGCAAGCGAAAGTTACATGTTGGTTTATTTTCCTCCTCCTATCTGTTAATTATAGGAAAAGAAGTGAATTACTTTGACTGCTATTTAGACTAGCTACTAGGTCTAGAGGGTTAGGCGTTTGTAGAAACACTAAATTTGCCCAAAAAAATTGGGGACTCCACTGGGGAGAAATCCTATCCCTTGTAGTAGCTTATCGATCTCTTAAAGAACTTTGACATACTATACCTTCTGTCATTTATTGAATTCAAGTCTAAATTCACTGAAAATTGAGTCAAATTTAAGCATAAAGTTGCCTTCAGTAATCAACGCACTTCTATGACTGACACAGTGTGTTGTAGTGCACTTCCTGCTTAGATACAGTGTGATTCAGTGCACTATATCTAACTGTTGCCTACGCTGGTCCCTTTAGGGTCAGTTTTACCATCTAAGAACTGAAAACTTTTGTCAATTTTCAACAGTAACTTGAATTGCTTCTTGAATGTAAATGAAGTTTTGTCTCTGAAAACAGTTTTCGTCTCCATATTTCGACCCGATTTAGACAGGGTTGTTGGATGTTTTTTATGTATTTGTTTTATCATTTTCAATCCATTGTCGAAACATGGTTTTAACCAATTGTTTTGTCGAAAATGAAGTGTCGTAAAGTCTTCCTTCATAAATAATCAATTGATCTATTTGTGCATTTGATTTGTATTTTCATTTAGAGTGTCAAAAATCTTCATTTCTTTAAAGTCAAAAGTGTCACACAGTCTTCCTTTCCCTTTAAAAGAAATTGTCATAAATTGACATTTTTATGAAAAGAATTCTGAATCGTTTTTGCATTAGTTTTTTCTTATTGCATCATTCACATTAAGAGAAATTGAAAAGGAAAAGAAATACATGCAATTTTCATTTTAGAGTTTGAGTTCGTGTGTTCAAAAAGAATGGTTTATGGAATTGCATTAGTTTGTGCTTTTTGTTGTTTGTTCAAAAAGTACTTGTATGCTCTATCCCTCATAGCTATCATTTTCATTGTTGAAAATAAATGGAAATAGTGCTTCTCATTTTAGTTTCATTCTTAGGAATTTTGAAAAACATCTCATGGTGAACCCTCAAAGGAAAATTTTAAGCAAGATCAATCTAAAATTTAAATCAACTAATCTAATAATGCATTGGAACTTAACGAAAACATCTAGAGGTCTAGGCTAGAGACGTGTTCCGACTTCTTTAAACCTAGTGGTTGTCATTTTCATTGAGGTTGGGTGACTCCTCCTCTATGATTCGATAAGTACTAGTACGGACTTGTGCTCCTTGTACCGTCGAGTATATAGTGGGAGACCCCAATAGGTTGAAATCCTTTATCCCTAGGAAGTCGAGTCTATCACCTTACCAATCGCAATGCACCAAACACAACATTTGGGAAGATTGACTATTGTACATTAAATCCTTGGTAATTTCTCTTTCATTTATCACCAAGGTGTATATTGCAATTTTGCAATTAGTCTAGTAAACCCTCTTGTCTAGAATCTACAGAGTAGTCACTTTCGTTCCTTTTCAACTCCTTAAAAGAAAAGGATCATCTGAGCACTTGTCCTTTTAGGCTCATTAAATATAGAAAGCGACTAGAGTCATCTTTTGTTTTTTCTCAACTCTTTAAAAATGAAAATGAAAAGTTGTGTTCTAGTGTCGTAAAAGTTAATTGACCATGAATAACATCCTTATTCCTTAGTTGAGTTTAGGTTGATAGAAACAATCAGAAATTTTGGAGGAAAATCAACCTCCACTCCATCGTTCAAGGAGAGTTATGAGCAAACTGCCCTTGCCACCGGAAGCGACTCCTATTCGGTCAAGGTAGACTCGTCAAACTGAGTCGAGTACATCAAGAGTTTTTGGTACTTCACATGAATTACCAGAACTACCTATCACAGCTAGTACTAAGCCTCTAGTTACTCCAACCTTTTCTGGTACATCTGTTACACAAGAAGAAGTTACTCAACTACCTGAGGCCACTATAATGGAAACAAGTGAACATGTTATGAAACCAGCTCACAAAAAGATAGAAAAAATAGTAGAATGCCTTAGAATTCAGCCTCTTCAAGGGGGCAACCTCCTTTACATTACACAAAAGAACAATTCTTGCATGATACAAATGACAAGACCTCCTTTCTATATATAGGAGTCTAAGGGGTCATAATATAATCAGAGATGACATAAAAATAATAATGTAAGGGCACAATAATCACAATAGTGGGCTTCTATGGGGCACACTAATAAAAATAGGGGGCTTCTATGGGGACTACATGGGTACAACAATATAATAAGGGGGTTGTACTAATAACAATAAGGGGTTACACTAGTAGTATAGGGGCTTAACATGCCCCTCTCCTTCAAAAAGTTTTGTCCTCAATGCTTGAGTAGTTCTTGATGCTTCTATAGAATATTCTTGTCCTTCCATGTGGAATCTTCAGCAGGTAAGTTCTTCCACTTAATGAGATACTCTGAAATTGATCAATTTCGTAGCTATCGGGTTCTTGTTTTTGTGACTGCTCCAGGTTCAAATATGATTTTTCCTTCCTCTTCAAGTTCTAGCAATATTGTTTGAATTGGGATCTTCTGCAACTTTTGAATGAGTGGCCACACCTCTTCGTCCTTCTTCCATTCATCCCTTGCTTTGTTTATCCAATCTGGTTGGATAATAGCAATAGCACAAAACAATGCTTCCACATCCTCATCCTTTCTTGAGAGTGCATCTGCAACAAAATTTTGCTTCCCTTTTCTATAGATGATGTCAAACTCATAACCTAATATATTTGTGACCCATTTTTTTTGTTCTTTTATATATAATATTTGTTCTAAAAAGTATTTAAGACTATCATGATCCATTTTTACCTTGAAGTGTCTTCCCATTCGGTAAGGTC
>APFE031744368.1:325568-347614 GCA_000404065.3 Pinus taeda | reverse complement strand
CTATGTAAAATAATTTCTTCTCAGCACACTTATGACCTTTAGTGCATTTGCTATCACAATTGTAACAAAGCCCTTTTTCTCTTTTCTCTTCCAATTATTGTGGTGTAACTTGTAGGTTGTGGAAGGCTAGGAGAAACAACACTTCCATTATTATAGTTGTGAGCAGTAGACTTCCTTGTTGCCATAATTTTACTTTCCACTATGTAACAAAGCTCTTTTACTTTTTCCAATTGTTGTGGTGTTGCTTCCTTGTTGCCATAATTTTACTTTCCACTATGTAACAAAGCTCTTTTACTTTTTCCAATTGTTGTGGTGTTGCTCTAAAGAAGGTGTTGCTCTTTGTATCCTCATAATGTGCTATCATTTCCTCCATGAAAATTGACCACATAACAAGTTTTTTGTGGGAAAAAAGCACTTTATACCATAAAAATTGATTTGGTTCTAAAGATGAAGATGTAATACATACCTTTTGTAACAGTGGTACATCATGTAGATAAAAATATTTCTCCATCTAAAGTATCCAATTTACTGGATCCTTGCCATCAAACTTCCTCATATCACCTTTTCTTGATTTTAGGAGCTCGATCTTGAAACTAATATAACTCTGTAATTTCGGTTCTTCTAGTTCTGAAATTGCGACCTGCAGTAGCCCTCTGTGTCCTCTTTCCAATGACACCAATCTGATCCAAATTAGATTCTCCAAGGAAGAGTTATGCCAAATCTCCCACGGTGACCTGATTATAGACTAGTTCAGTAGAGCGAACTTGTGCGACATGCCATGTGTCACTGTTTCAACCTTTGGATCTAAAAAATGTATAAAAGAAACTACAGTCTATTCTCATTCTATAAATTCTTACGAAATTTCAGTCTGATGCTCAAAACAAAAGTCATGACTATTTTCCCCAGGTCACCTAGCAAAAAGGCCAACTTCCTCATATAATATCTCCGCAAATATAGCACCAAAAGCTTTGAAATTCGGACCCGAGCTTCAGACCGATTTCATACCAAATAATTCTTTTTATTAGTATCTGAAACGTCGCAGAAAAAAATTTATAGCGCAAATGCCACGATGACTTGTTTGGAGCAGCGAAACCCTACAATCCAAAGCTCTGATACCAAATGTTATGAAACCAGCTCACAAAAAGATAGAAAAGATAGTTGAACGCCTTAGAATTCAGCCTCTTCAAGGGGGCAACCTCCTTTACATTACACAAAAGAACCATTTCTTGGATGACACAAATGACAAGACCTCCTTTCTATATATAGGAGTCTAAGGGGTCACAATATAATTAGAGCCGACATAACAATAATAATGTAAGGGCACAATAATAACAATAGTGGGCTTCTATGGGGCGCACTAATAACAATAGGGGGCTTCTATGGGGACTACATGGGTACAACAATATAATAAGGGGGTTTTAATCGTAACAATAAGGCATTACACTAGTAGTATAGGGGCCTAACAAAACAAGTAACTGAAGTTGAAGTTAATCAACCAGAAATTACTTCAGAACTTGAACCAGTTCAAGGAATTTTATCCAAAACCTATAGTAGTTGAAACTGAAGACATTTCTGAACCAGAAGTTGTTCACGAACCTTCCCTTGAAACTGAAGTTCATTTACCAGAACATCTGGAATTTGACTTTGAACATTCCGAAGTTGTTATTGAAATACCTCAGTCATCTGTAGTTCCTGAAACTTCATCTTTAACACTAGAAGTCTATTTCAAACCTAATGGTGAAATCCTTCCACCTGGATTAATTGTTGTAGAGGAATAAGTTGAGGAAGATTCCACCCCCAGGACTCCACATCATTTTGGACTTGGTTTGTATCTTTATTCTCAATCTCCTCCTCGTTCTACTGCTCCAATTTTTACTACTGCCTCTGAAATACCACTTGATTCATTAGGTCAACTTTTGGGTCAGTGAACCATGGCATAACAACTGCAAACATCTTAGACTACTTCATCTGATGCAGTTGTGGCAGAATCCTCTGTTGCTACTTCTTCGATGTTTTCTACCACACCTGAGTCACATTTATATGGATAGTCGTCCGTCCCGGCTAGTTACAAGTCTATGTCTAGAATCCACTCAGGGGTTTGTTCTTTTCCATGGTCATCACCCATGTCATCATCAAGAATTTTACTTGGTTCTTCTTATCAAGGAAAACAATTTGATCCTGCCGACCAGTATCAAACCGGGCAATTCAGTGAATAAAGACCCATATATGCTCTTAACGTTGGAATGCCACAATATGGTCAGGAAAATGCCTATTCACCGCATCCTCCCTATTAAGGAGGACAACCCTATGGTTATGTCCCGCCATATTCAGGTCAACCTGAAATGAGGGTCTGTTAGTGGCAACCAACTATGCCACTACAACCAAGGCTTGTGTATCCAACACAACCTATGCAAATTGAGCTGATTATTTCAACTATACCTGTCGTAACTATTGAACCATAGATACAAGCTCAAATTGTTGTATCTTGACCTGAACAAGTTATTTTTTCTACCTTGCAACCACAAGCTTCGAGTCAGCAAACCCAAACTTCTCAGGCTGTTATGCAACAACCGCTTGCTTCCAGGGTACAATTACCCTAGGTTAGTGTGCCATTATCTGGAGCGACTCAAGTTGCTACTGGTTTAGTTTATCCTCAGCCTAGTCAAATTGGCATTGGGGGGCAATATCAAACTTCACAACGGGTACCCCAATAACCTTGGCAGCCACAGTATCAATAGCCTGCTTTTCAGAATGTCCAACCTCAGTATGGGCCTGCTTTTCAAGCTCAACCTGGGCAAGGACAACATCAAGTGTATCAGGGCCCTATGTACCAAGCCCAACCTGGTTACAGACAATTGCAAGGTCAACCTAGTTTTAATCCATATATTGGATATGTCCCACTACCCTATCAAGGATATCGACCTTATGCGGGTATGCAAAGGCCTATGACACAGGAAATTCCATCTTATCCCGAATATGCTCAACCTGATTTGAATCGACAGTTTCCATTTGTGGAAACTTTAGAATTACCAGATTTGAACCGGCTAACCAATGATCCAATTTTATATACATCATGGTGGCCAGTAATTCCTCATAACTTGCCTTCCGATGTTCCAAATTTTAATGGAAATCCCAGAGAAGACCCGTCAAATCACCTCATGACTTTTCATTTATGGTGTTCTTCGAAATCCTTGAATAATGATTCGGTAAGACTTCGTCTTTTCCAAAGGATGCTCACTGGTTTGGCTGCTAAGTGGTATATTGAATTGATGAGAGCTTCTTTTAATAATTTCACCCATTTAGCCACTACCTTTTTGACCCACTTCCAGTTACCCATCAGATATGAAACTGGAATGGAACTTTTGACCAACTTTAAACAAACGACTTCTACTCACATATCAGATCATATTCATGAGTGGCGTCGTAGTCGTCGAATGGTTAAAACCTATGTTCCTGATCATGTTCTAGCTAAGTGGTTCATTAAGTCCTTATTGCCATCTATCACGAGGATGTGGCTAAAGGTGGAGTTGTTACAGAAGAGCAAGTGATTGCTCATGCCCAATACTTGGATTTAATTTACACACAATCTGGCATGCTCTATGGCAAAATTCCACATGGACCGTGCCTAAATCAATCCATTCCACCTCCACCATCAATTAGGGACTCTCATGCTGTCGACAGTGTGATCGGTTCCTCAAGCACGCAAATGGAAAGTAAACCATCTGGTCAATTTATTGCCATTTTAAATCAAACTGTAAATGCATCTGAGGTTCTTGCTTCTGAGATTAATGCCGTGTCGTCTGACAAAGGTAAGAATAAAAAGCAACCAAGAAGTAAGAAGAAAGGGAAAAATAAAAAGAAAACTGAAAACCCTCCTCAAGAGAAATCATCTGATTCCTCTAATCCAGGAAAGAAACCTCGTTAGCCATGTCTGATATGTAATGATGAGCACTTTACAAGAGATTGTCCTCACTGCTTGGAAGTTTCTAAGCTGTTAAAAAATTCTACCGCATCCACAGTGTTGACAAATCTGTTTCCAATTTGGTTGCAACAGAAAATGCTTCCACATCCTAGGTACTATTGTTATCCATCTCAAAACCTAAAGATGAAATTTTGGTTTAGACACGTAGTAAAGATTATGGTAATTTGTCGTCATCGTTAAATAATCAGGCCACTGATCAACCTGGTTCTTCGACTTCAACCACATCGGAAAATGTTCCACTACCCATTGCACCAAAGTTAACAATAAAGCCACCAAAGGGAGTTGTGCACAAATCAACGTTTAATCCACGAGCTCGAGCTACTCAAAATTACAACATAGTAGAGGATCCTACTCAGTCTCCTTCTGCTATGTCGACGCTTCAGGTGTTACAAAATTGCCCCTCTTAGAAGCAGGGTTTAGTGTCGGTAATAGGTGGAGTAGATCCAACAAATTCTAATCTTGTAGTTTTTAATCGCTCAGGATATACAGCACAATTACCAACACAATTAACTTTTCTAATTCAGATTAAAGCTCTCAACAAAAATATTCATTGAACTATCATAGATGAGGGAACTTCCACCTGTATTATGTCAATGAGCTGTTGGAAAACACTGGGATCACCTACGTTGTCAAGATCACCAACCACATTGAAAGCTTTTGATGGAAGAACATATACTTCATGTGGGATTTTCAATAATTTGCAATTAGAGCTTAGGGGAAAAATGGTAACTGTTGAGGTTGAGGTGGTTGACGGACCCCTTGACTGCAACATTTTACTTGGACAACCATGGGTTTATGCTATGGTTGTTGTTGTTTCCATGTACTTTCATACAATTGCATTTCCTCATAAAGGTGGAATAACAGTTATCGACCAAACCTCATTTTTTGCCTCTAGTTCTCAAGTTATGGGAAGCATTCCATTTGTTAACGGACCACCGCTTTCACTTCAATCTATTGGTGTAGGTATTTTCAAAGATCCCTCCCTAATGGGTACTTTTACACTTCCTCCACCATCTAGAATTTCAGAAGTTGCAAGAGTTGAGACATGTAATATGTTATCCTCTACTTCATCTGACTTAAAGAGGATCACCAATAGTACTGAAGATGAAAGTTTTAATGAGGTTATGCTGCTAAGCCCTATCAGGCTTGCATAGAAATCAATTTCTCTTGCTTGTGCAGCGTTTCCAAATCCACATTCATCGATTGAATGGGTAGATCGTTCACTTGAATATAATACTTCTTTGGATCCTTTCACTTGTATATATTCTATAGATGAAGGAATCATCCAATCAATGATGATAGGAGAAGAACCATGGGAAAATTATCATCATCATTCCCATCTTCCAGATTTCAATGAAGATTATTCAGATGAGCTAGTACACCCTTCAATTGAAGATTTCTTTTCGAATTCAGTTAGAATAGATTCAGTAGATTCTAAGCGTAATTTGTCTAACATAGAAGAAACCATTTCTATAGACATTTTGACCAAACCTAACATTATAGAAAACATTCATGTCGACAAATCCTGTTCTTCTTTGGAACTCAGTATTTACTGTGCTTTGTTTCGTGAATTTAGAGATATATTTGCATGGTCTTATGAGGAGATGCCAGGCATCGATTCAAGAATTTTTGAACATCAAATCAAAATGTACCTTGATGCCAAACCAGTACGAAAGCAAATTCGACCTGTACATCCAAATAAAGCTACTACTATTAAGACTGAGGTTGAAAAACTTTTGCGTGTTGGCTTCATTCACCCTATACCTCTTACCGATTGGGTATCAATCATTGTTCCCATGATGAAAAATAAGGAACAATTCGAGTGTGTGTTGATTACCGGGATGTAAATAAAGCATGTCCAAAAGACAATTATCCTACACCCTTCATTGACCATATTATTGACAAATGTGAAGGATGTGAAATCTTTTCATTCATGGATGGATTTTCTAGCTACAATCAATTCAATATCTGCCCAGAGGATCAGTTAAAAACTACATTTATTTGTCCCTGGGGCACATTCGCATATAGAAAGTTACCTTTTGGTTTGAAGAATGCAGGGGTTACATTTTAGAGGGCAATGAACTATGCCTTCCATGACATTAAGAACATTGTACAACCATATCTTGATGACTTGCCTACTCATTCATGAAAGTGGACTGATCATCCGCGACATCTTAGAGAAATATTCTTGCAGTGCCAACACTACAAAATAAGGCTCAATCCACATAAGTGTGTGTTTTGTGTTGGCTCTGGTCAATTGCTTGGATTTGTGGTCTCAAAAAATGGAATTCAACTCGATCCAACTAAGGTTCAGGCAATACTTGACTTGCCTCCACCTTCAAATTTATTAGAATTACAGAAACTTCAAGGGAAGGAAAACTTTCTGAGGAGGTTCATTCCAAAATATGATGAAATGGCTAAAGGTTTTACTCATCTATTGAAGAAAGGGGTACCCTTCTATTGGGATCAAGTTGCGCAAGCTTCCTTTAGTGCTCTTAAATATTCCCTGACCAGAGCATCATTAATGTATGCCCCAAACTATCAACAAGACTATTACGTGTATCTCGCCACTACAGATACAACCTTCAGAATGGTTTTAGTCCAAGAAGAATATGGAATAGAACATCCAGTATATTATTTGAGTCGTAATCTCAATGTTACAGAAAGGAAATATTCTTATGTTGAAAAGTTAGCTTTGGCAGCCATTCAAGTTGTGCAGAGGTTTTGTCACTATATTCTCCTGCGTAAAACTACAATTATCTCCGATTACAAACCTATGACATACATCTTGTCACATCAATTACTGGGGGGAAAATATTTGAAGTGGTTAGTTATATTGCAGGAATTTGATTTGGAATTCATTAAGTCTAAGTCAAAGAAAACTCTCGTATTTGCCGAACTACTTTCCAATCTTCCCTCCTCCTCCAACGATTTAAGATCAGAAACATCAATCTTGGATGAGTCTTTGTTTCTCATTTCATCAAGTGATCCATGGTATGGGGATATACTGATCTATCTCCAGACCCAAGCTTTTCGGCCCAATACCTCTCACTCTCAACAGTGGTGTATTCGATACCAAGCCATAAATTATCTGATCGTTGGTGACAGGCTTTATTGCCGTGGTATCAATACGATTTTATGTAGGTGCCTCACTCATGATGAGGCTGAGAAAGCTTTGAATGAATGTCATTTAGGTGCTTGTGGTGGAAATCTATCCGGATATGCTACAACACAAAGAATTCTCTGTGCTGGTTACTTTTGGCCAACAATATTCAAAGATTGCATAATTTTTATCAGAAGTTTTCATGCATGTCAAATATTTGACAGAAAAGCCATATTACCACCTGCACCTTTGCGTCCAATAGTCGTTGTTGGACCATTCGCTAAATGAGGCATTGATTTTATGACATGTAACCCCACCTCGACCTGGGGGCATGGGTATATTATAGTCGTTGTTGACCATTTTACCAAATGGGCCGAGGCGATGCCTACATTAAGCAACAACGAAGAAATGACTGCATTACTTTTCTTCAACCACGTGGTCGCTAGGTTTGGTGTACCACAAGCCATGGTTACAGATCATGGGTCGCATTTTCGCAATAACATGATGGTTGAGTTGACTGCCAAATTAGGACTGTCACATGATAGTTCTACTCCATATTATCCACAAGCTAATGGACAAGTTGAGGCTATCAACAAGGTCCTTAAGCGCATGTTGCAACGAATGATTGGAGTTCATAAACGAAATTGGCATTTAATCCTTTACTCGACTTTGTGGGCATACCGGACCTTGGTGACAAATGCTACCGAATTCACACCCTTTCAGTTGGTGTATGGTTTGGAAGTAGTCTTGCCAATTCAATGTGAAATTTCATCACTCAAACTCGCAATTGACTTGCTACCTGATACTTCTGAAGAAGAAGCATGTTTCTTGGAATTAATCTATCTAGATGAAACCCATCGTGATGTCGCATTGGCTAACGAAGTGCACAAGAAACGGGTAAAGGCGCAATATGATCAAAATGTCAAGCCTTGTGTCTTCTAAGAAGGTGACCTAGTCTTGCTTTACGATCAGAAGTCTGATAAAATTGAAGTAGGAAAATTCAAACCACTTTGGATGGGCCCTTATATTGTTAAGCACATTTTGATGAAAGGTTCCTATGAGTTAGTAGATTATGATGAAATTCCATTTTCTAAGCCCAAAAATGGGTTGTATTTAAAACATTACTATGCTTAATTAACTATGGTAAAACTCATGTAAATATGCTTGGATTGCATGTGTGAGTGTGTTTCTTTTAGGGTTTTTATTTGGTTAAGTAATACACTTTTCATTTGTTGCAAACATCAAACTTTTCATAACCATTAATGGGTTATGCCGATGGTGCTAGTCATAGTACACAGAACCTATCTTCTGCAGCATGGGCTATTTTAGCTCTAAGCAGCGAGTTAATGAGTTTTAGATGGATTTGCATTGGTCGATCGACAAACAATATCGTTGAGTAGAGCGCATTGATTGAAATTCTCTCTAATGCCATTTCACTTGGCATTTGTTGAATCATCATTAGGCTAGACTCACAGCTCATTGTACTACAAATTACTGGCGTTTATACAGTCCAAAATCCAGAAATTCATTGTATGTTCCTTAGAGTTTGTATTTTGGAAAGGTATTTTGAGTTTATTCAATATCAAAATATTTCCATAAATCTAAACACATTAACTGACTCTTTAGCAAATTATGTGTTAAATAGACATTTGCAACATATGTAAAGTAAATATTTTCAATTAGCATCATCAGTTGAATAGGATTGCATCACTCAACCATAATAAAACCTTGAAATTAAAATAGATAATTGTAAAAAGCTTTTACAAACAGTTTGTGTCCAAGACAAAAATTGGTCATTTGACCCAAAACTAAAATGTATGCAGAAAAAGCATCTAAGTAGACTAGTGGTGCTCATGATAGCAGGGCACAGCATGTGCTATCATATGCAAGAATCTCATACAACGACCCAGTACACCGATGGTGTGGCGTTGCAGTCACATAGGTAGCTCCTCTATTCGTACATCCAGAATACCCAGGGTTAATCCCTCTATGTGATCTTACAGTTCAGCCAAAGTCTCAGCCAAATCTAAGTCTCGGAGAACCACTCGCCCTATAGGTCTCTGTGCTGGTCTGGCTACATATCTTTAGTCCCCCATAGGTTGAACAGGTTCGATATCTATTTATAAAAGAAAAGTTTTGTTTAGTCTTGGAATTTATCAAAAAACACAAAAAATGCAAAAACTTTAAAAATTTAAAAACACTTGGTCAAACAATTTGCCAATAGCACCCCACATTGCTCCAACGGGTAGTGGTAACTTTGTATTGCCATGGAAATACATTCCTGAATATGGATATTCTGCGAAAGTCATCTCCTGTCGATTTAACCATTCGAAGAATGTAGGGGTAAATACGATCAAAGAATGGGCACCATGCCTAGCCATAAGATCTATCCACCTCTGCATTAGTGGGTCTCTCAGTCTAGATACACCTAGTGAAATAAGTTGTGGTTGCAATAGAGGAATTCTTTCCAAGGCAAAAGAAATCAAAATCGATCCATAGATGAAATTCTTGATCTTTCCTCTTTTCACCTTGGTCAGTTTCTCTTTCACAGATGAAAAGACATCCCCGCACCAGTTGAACACCTTTGTCTCTAAACATTCTAAAGCATACTGCATATATGATTTGTTGGCCAAATGAAGTGTTGCACTGTTGGCCAATCTGGCAATGGTAAAAAGGATCGTCTTTAACGGTAAATCACTAACATCCTTGATCAGTATCCTTCTGTCTCTGCTAGGCTGGGCACCCTACCTACAAAACTGTTGCATATAATCTTTCACTGGTCTACCCCCGTGGGCAAGTCCTATTAGTGAAATGGGGGCACCCCGCCTCAACAGTCCAGTTAGGAAGTATATATCATCGATGGTAAAAGGGACCTCTTTGTCCCGAATGTGAAAATACTGATCAGTCAGATCCCATGATTTAACAAGGAACCGTAGAAGATCCATATGCTGCCGCATGTTGGATAACTGGAAATACTTGAGTAACCCATAATTTATTAGGGTCTTGGCTATTCCCTGATTATTCGAGCCTATGATATCCTGTTCTTCATGCTCTTGTTCTCTCCATATGATTACCATTTCAATTCCTAAATTTGAAAAAGAAACCCTAGGGACCTCAAAACCCTAAAATGTTCTTGACTAAAACAAGAAATAAATTGAATGAAATGAAAGAGAACAGAATTAGTTCCTACCTGGTCCAAACAACACAAGGAATGATCCCTTGAATCCTCTGCAATCAATTGGTGAACTTCGAGGAGAAAACTGCTTAAGAGATCAAAAGGTAAAAACGAGATGGTGAAAATGAATGGTAAGAACTAGTTTTTATGTTTATTTCTTGCATAGTAATCGAGTAAACATTGGTTTTCTTTTATTTAATCCATGAACATGTATTTTTTAATCTATTTTGATGACGTCTAGAACAGGGTTAACAACTGATGCAGTTATGATGTGCTTACGTGTAAATTGAAAATCTTTGACCACAAAGCAAACTTTTATCACTTTTTCGAGCTTTGTTAAAAACAAAAAAGGAACCCCTGGAGTCCTCTTTAAGCTCTTTTTAGACTCTCTAAATATGAAAAGATTGTCGATCGTTTGTCGTTTCACGCTCGTTAATGGATTAGAATCAATATCTACTTAGTATAGTTTTACCCCTTCTTTGAG
Organism: Pinus taeda; assembly: GCA_000404065.3. Classification (NCBI taxonomy): domain Eukaryota; kingdom Viridiplantae; phylum Streptophyta; class Pinopsida; order Pinales; family Pinaceae; genus Pinus; species Pinus taeda. The sequence continues at coordinate 336,870 of APFE031744368.1, read as the reverse complement.
CTGAGATAGATTAACTACGAAAAAAGTACTCGTTGGTCAAACATGATTAATAGGTTCTCTCTTGTATTGTTTTATGCTTTTTCAAACTTGAGAGACAAATTTACAAAAAAGAACTTGTGGAGTTTCCTTTTAGTCCCTTTTCAGACTCTCTAAATGTGAAAAGGACCGAGTTATCTTTGTCGTTAAACTCGTTAAAAACATTTAATAGCAACAAACTTGTCCATCTAGACAAGACCAAGTTTTACCTTCTCTAGGCTCATTAAAACATCAAATAGAAATGGATTCACCCGAAGGGTGGAATTATACAACAAGCATATGTTATCCTCCTCAAGCTTGATAAAAATAAAGAGGTACTAGTCAGAAATGACTGGGGACAATAGGAAAAAGGCAAGAACACTTTATGGTAGTAGGTTGCTCTTGAACATGACACTTTCACTTCATCACCGTTACTGTGTGGGTTGGGTCATTCAGCTTGATGGTTATCACACCGTTGGTCTATCATACCATCCATCACTTTCTTTTGGGTCAATGCTACCAATTCACTTCAGTGTCACCGATATGTTCAAGAGAAGTCATTCAATTCAAAACTTCATCCTTTACAATATAGTAAACCTTCATTTTCATGCTTGCCATTCCTGAACCTTGTGTCATCAGTTGATGTTTCATCTCCACAATCATTTACGTCGTTTTGTGTCGTTGATGTGGGATACATCAAGGCCCTCCTGCGACGAGTCACTTCTTGTCGACATCAACACATCATCCAAGAAGTTGACTTAGAAACACCCTTTCAGTACCTTGAGGCTTGCATACATCAATGGCAGGTTTCTTACTTCCGACGATAGGTTGACATCAGTGGCCTTCGACCGAAAGACTTTGTATGGTGTTCGACATCAAATCATTTATTCACACCATGTGAAATGTATTGTAGTACCTTGAGGGTCATTATCATTATTGGCGATTCCTCTCGCGTCTGTTAACAGCTTACATCATTGACTGGTAATCAGATGATGTCTCTCCATGTTCGACTTCAGATCATTTATGCACATGGTTAGACTTGTACATTGAGTGAAAGATTGAATGAGACTGAAGACCCTGGATCTAGTTTCATCCATTCGGGCTACAACATATTTTCAGGAGTACTATGTCAAATGTACAAATGGCCTTACATTCATGGTCATCCATTCATGGGTATATATCTGTAGATGATTATATTTGTACATGTAATGAAATTTTATAAGCTGAGCATGGGTGTTGGAATATCTAATTCCTACTTATCTCTACTTGTGATTCTTTCTATGTAAGGAGTCAGATCCTATTCTATAGGAGTTGGCTATATTTACTTGTTCCTAGTTTGGTGTGTGCTTGAGAGATTTCCTCAACCAATATATTGCGTGTCCAAAATAGTCCCCCTATCTTGAAACAACACTCGGTATATATGTAATCTTATTTTAATTAATAAAACACAAATATTGTGCATATTAAATATCAATATGCACAATATCTATAATATATTTCATATATATATATATAATATTCTAAAATATATTTCATAACTTTTTTATTATACTTGCCACATGAGATGTATATAGAAATAGATTTGTTTGTTTAATGGCTATTAATTTATGTTTGATAAAAAAAAATTAACTATTTTTCCATAATCTAACCATGTATTTTAAATTTTATTATTTTTTAATAATATTAATCAGACTGTTATTATGTAATGATTTAGTGTACTCCCAAAATATCAGTGTTGGTTGTCAGGCTCCTTGTGTAATGATTAATTTATTGACGCCGATGTGGTTCCATTTGTACGTATCATACATTTGCCTGTCCACCTGGAGAACTGTGTTAACGTAATATACTTATTATTTAATTTGGGAATATAGATTTTTATAATTTTAAATTATTTTATATATACTTTTTATAATTTTAAATTATTTATTTAATTTGAGAATATAGATTTTTTAGTTTTAAAATTATTTTATTATTTTAAAATATTAATTTTAATGTTTTGTGAAAAAAAAATTGAGTGCAAAGACAACATTGTAATAACTAGAAAGGTTTCTTGTCATAGCATGTGTTTTTGGAAACAATTTTGACTAATATTCTTTAAACAAAAATGAGTAAGCTTGTTTATAAAATTTGCACCTAAAACGTAGTTGAAAATCTAGAAGAAGCTTACATCAAGTACATAGATGCTATCCATTATGATTATATCCTTGAGGAAGATTCAAAAAAATTCTCTACATGCCTACTTTGATCCTACATGAAACAAAAGTGGTTGCAACTATAAATTCTGCAAAAATTACCACCAACCAGAATATATTTGCATGACACTGTCACGGATCAACTTGGTGGATCGATGGACATCTTGTCTGAGGTCCATCTGGAACACTGCTAGCTATGTTGTGATCCTCGTCTTTATTTTTCTTCGCTTGTAAATATGCATAGTGGTAGTGGAACTAGTCCAATTCATCTACTACTTGGGCTATCTTTGCTTTCTGCTTCAAGAGCTCTTCATGGAGGAAGAGAATGTGTTATGTATGTTGGTACATCATTCCATCTATTCATAATTTTATATAATATACTTCATACACCACTTCTTCTTGTGCACTAGGAGTTGAGCCCATAGGATGTGTCGAAGTCACTATTTGGGTGAGCTTAATCATTAAGACCCACTACTTGCTCCTCATGGGATTCCTTCTCTATATCTTCTAAATTTATTATTTCCTTTGCATGTTTCAAAATTTATTTTTCCTCCAAGTTCCAAAGTAATTCATATTTGTTAATGCTTGAAGAAGGTGGACCTCTTGTGATGGATTTAGATTGAATGGCCTTTATTGCTTGTAATTCCCTTTTCTATTTGACATTATTTTGAACTCAAGTTCCTTCCTTGAGTACTTATTTACTTGTTTCTAAAGAAGGTTACTCCATTTGAATTTTTGGGTGGGTTTTAGAAAAATGTTCTAGCATGACAAGTTGTGCATTTAAAAAGAGTTTACTCATAAACCAAGCTCACTAGTGATTCCACCCATCAAGATTTATTTGTATGGATTCAGGGAGCCCCTTCTTTAGATCAACCTCCACACATATTCATGCACAAGAGTATAAATTCCCTTTTGGTTTTGCATGATCAATGTAAAATTATGAGGAAAAGCAGTGTGACCTAGACGTGAGTTGTAGTACTTTAATGTTTTGGCTTGAAATCTAAGGTCCATGGAGATGAGTATTGTCCCCTAGAGTACATGAATTATTTTCTAGATCTAAATATTACATCTCACACTTCCTTGCTTAGAAATAGAAAGAAAAAGCACCCTCATCCAAGGGCACATGCAAAAAAACTATTATTTTTTTGAGCCCAATGTTTTGCTACCCAAGTGTCTGTAACTTCTAGACTAAGCCATGGACCTGTAAACTTACCAATAAAATCATTTTCATATAGAATGAGGGATTTTCTTCTTAGCTCTAAGGACAAGAGATCTAGATGAGGAATGACATGCATCCTTTTAACAAAGCGAAGTTGTTGTGGCCAAGGATTATTGTTTGGTGTTATAGCCCAAACTAATGCATTAAACATCTCAAATTAATTATAGGTGTCACCCAATATTAAAATCCAATAGATATGAAGAGCCACTGATGAAATAATAGATTGATGAAAAATACAACTTCAAGCCATGCACAGACATAGAGACAAACACAATTTCTCACCCATGATAATTAATTTTCATGATAGGAAGATACTAGAAGGCAATGGTTGAACAAAAACAAGAATTGGATAGTCTGAGGCCAATAATGTCAAAACCCTACACTAATCTCCTTCCACAAGAACATTTTATAGAGATCCATGCATGTCGACAGCTACCATGAGCTTCTCTTAGTCATAGAGTTATAACACAAATGGCTAGAGAAACCCTAGTTGTTGCATGAGATCAACCTTAGCTTTCATATTCTTTAGAGTGTCCTTAAAATCACTAACCTTTTGTTATTATTATTAATGTAGGAAAATTTCTTAGTAAAATTAAAAAATGGTAATTTTTTAGAAGGTAAAAATTATTGTATTCCATAAAGAAATATACATGTTATTCTGTATATGGACTACAAAAAAAATCCAGTCTCTTACTTCTAAATTGAACTAGATATCAGCTCTAAATATTTGACCAAACTAAATGAAAACAAACCAATATCATAATCCTTACAATCCGTTGATATAAGACCTCAAACAAAACCTCACAATATTGTCCAAAAAGAGAGAGCTACCAAGATACCTTCAAATCAAAAGCAAAAGAGAAAATTAAAAAAGGAAGGACTTGTCCTCCTTCAGATGATCATCCATGAACTCATGAAAAATAAGGGGCCCGTCAATAAGAGGCAAAGATTCCTTGGACAACTCATCAACTTTCATATTGAGTTCTCAGAGGTTGTGAGTGAAAAGGACCATTCCAACTCACAAACGAGATCTAGACTTTCACTTGAAAAGGACTTCAGGCACACTACCTACACTTCGAGAATTTTGTTTGTCTCTCAATCATACTTTGAGTCACTGATAATTTTCACTTTACATAAACAAAATTGTTTATCAAAATGAAACGGCATCCAAAGAGATACAATTTTTGCCTTCATATTAGAACCCATGCCTGGGAATGTCGCAAGTGGAAGAAATGAGAAGTATTCAAGTAAAGGGCCACCCCACACCACATCTGGGAGAAAGGCCCTATGAGGCACCATCAGAGAATCCCTAAGGGAAATCATAATCAAGAGTTTCCATAATAGGGTTTTGAGGTTTGGATTTTTTGGCTTAGATTTGAATTCCCTAGCCATCTTTTCAATTAACCTAGTTGAAACCTCCACATGAATTTTTTGCTCTTGAAAAATACTTAGATTTTTGTCCCACCATATAAAATACACAAAATTGTAAGGAAACAAACCACAATATACCGCAAAAGCATCCAACAACTAGATTTTAACACATTCCTCAAGATTTATAGAGTTTCATCTAATCTTTGGGTAAAAATTTGTCACCATAGCATACCATAGCTACATTGCAAAGGAGAAAGATACAAAAAGGTGAAAAATAGACTCAGAATCCTACTTCATAAAGAACATCTATTGGGGCCACACTAGCTATGCTTTAAACCATTGTACCAAGTTAATTATTTTTTGGAAAGGTCCAACCATAAGAGGATTTTGGCCTTCAAATGGGCATGTAATTTCTAGACCCATTCCCACCACCAAAGCTTATCCCCATGAAAATATACCTCTATTTGGGCTTTGTAGCCAAGGTTAACAGTGTAATTACTAGAAAAAGGGTTCTTATACTAACATAAAATGTTATTCACATCTTTACATAGTTGAACAAAGCTAGCACAAAGTTCACCTACACAATACTTACATTCTTCTTCTTGATGATTGTTGGTGAAAAAATGATGAACGGGTTGAGACCCTGGGTTCACGCACAGGGCCAACAAAAGTTTCGTCATAGTCTTGCGTAGTGTCGAAATTTTCACCCTACTCAGGAAGAATAACCCATCTTAGTCGAGGCGCACTGTGACCTTACTAAGATAAGGGGTTAGAACTAAGCGTCAAGAGAACTCACATGGAAAATAGTAATACTCAATAAACACATGGTCAGACTATGAGAGGTATAACTATAATAGATTAAGCATTTAAAAGAAACATGTACTATGTGAATACATTCACAACAAAAATTTTAAAAAGGGAACATAAAATCACAGAAGAAGACTCTTATATATCCCTACGACTTCTTCTTTCATCAGGCTCAGCATCATTACAAGATTATAGACGTCTCAGAGCCTCATCTACAAAATAGATTCTAGAGATACTAAACAAGACAATACATAACTAGAATAGTACAGAATCCTGCAGGCTCAATAGACTTTGCGAAATTATTTCATTACTTTTCTCTCTCCCCCCCCCCCCTTTTTCCCTCTTCTCCTTCAGCCTTTTTAATCTCTTTTCTTACTTATATTGTTGCTTCTCCCTCAGATGTTCTACCCTTTCCCTTTTCGGTTGCCTTTGTTGATTGGCTCCATCTACATCTGCTTCCTCAGATATCAGTGAACCTTCTAACTCAGTTGCAATTGCATGAGCCCTAATTTCTTTGGCCAATATTCCTCAATTGCTAGTCTTTGGTTGTCTTCTTCGTGACTTCCCAACAGTCACCTTTGGTTAAAATGTAGTCAATGAAGAAACGTGAAAAAACTTAACCCCTCAAAACAAAGGACCCAACAGGCCCCAACCACAGTCCATTAACTTGTCCCTGAGTTAATCATTTGATGGTGAGGTTTTTGGTGCTTCCTATTGTTGTGGTGCTTCGTCCTATGTTGATCCTCCTTGACTGGATCCTCCCAACGAAGGACCCAACTTTGGAATAAAGTCAATGGTTGCATTTTTTAATCATGTGTACTCAGTGAGGGTCACCTACCATGAACCTATGAGAGTGCTTGCTTGATCAAGGAATTGCGATGTGAGTTCAGAGGTAGGTTGATCAAGTCGGGTCATCAAGAGGGTATTCTATTGCATCTATATGTCTTTGTTGATTTGTTGTAGCCTCTCTATATGAGTTTTCGTTGGTGGCTTAAGGTCACATAGCAGGTTCTTGGTCTTATTCGATTCATCCTCGTTTTGTTTGATTTAGCTCTCAAGGGCATCCACCTGTTCTAAAAGCTCCTTCCACTAGGTTTTTTCCTTGGAGACCATGGCTTGGTTGAAGAACTGATTAGCCTAGTGGTGCAGTGTTTAAACCGGTTGATTTATCTTAGCAAGGCAGCCTGACCAGTCATAAAATCGTGTTAAGAGTCCCTTAGTTTCCCTGTAGCTTGAATGATAGAGGATTTCAGACAAGTCACTTCTGTGATTTTCTACTCAATCTCGTTGGTATATTGGGAAGTAGGATCTGGTAGCACCCTTTGAGTGGCAGCAAGACTTTGTTTGAGCTCTCTATTTGTTGAGATGAGGTCATTGCATGCTTCTTTGATGTGATCGCAACATTCAGCTAGAGTGCAGGCCGAAAATTCTTCCAATGCATCTGTGACTATCTCGGAAACCAAGGGCCACAGGTCTTGGAACTTTGCAGTTATTTGGTTGACTTAGTTCTATAGAGTTTTTTTCTCCTAAAGAATGTAATCATGTTCTGTAGTAAGGGAAATACTATGTTGTTGTTGTTACTCATGTTTAGCTACCATATTGTTGTGTAACTCCTCTACTCGGCATGCAGCCAGTTTAATGAAATTAAATAATCGAGAGGATGACCAAATTTGGAGGTCATTAGGGGTCATAGTAATGGGTTTGGGAACCAACTTTGTAATGCTTTTCCACTGGCAAATAATTTCTCAAACTGCTCTTGGGGTGAGGTTTCGTGTGGCGAGGGATTGGTGGTGTGAGTGCTAAAAGATCTTGGGGGGAGTGTGGTGGTGGTGAGGAGATGGGGTTGAAAATGAGGTCCAAAGTTCCTATGGATTCGGTGCTTGGGTTCTGGATGGTGATGATCTGACATGTTTTTATTGATGTACTTGGTGCCAGGAGTAAAGATAATAGGGACATAGAAACAAATTATGCAATTGTGGAGTGGGATGCAAGTGCCTCATTAGTAGTGTTCGTAATAGATTGGATTACAAATTCGACCTCATTTTTTGTTTCTTCCCCAAGGGGATTTTTGGATGGAGGTATGTCTAAAATGGTGGTTGAGGTGGAGGTTGTTTGCAGTGATGGGTTGTGTAAACATGGGGATATGGCGGAAGTGGAGGGTGGATTTTCTTCAATAATGAGTGTGTTGGTGTGGGATCGTGGTTCCTCGCCAATAAGATCAAAAATTTGAGTAGAGGAGATTTTAATCTTTTTCTTGGGAACCGATGTTGGTTTGTGTTGAAATTTCTAAGTATTAGCTGTTAGAATTTTTTTATGTATTCTCTGGTTTATTTCGCCTACTTGTTTAATTACTAACAAGTTATTTAATCATATAAATACTGAAATAAACACACTACAGTCTCAACCATATACAGATCAACAACTAAAAGAAATAGACAAACACACAAGGGACATCGTTATGTTTGGACAATCGTCCCTGGAAAAACCCAACTTAGGAAAATTGGTGTTGCAGTTCTGAGGGTTTTATTATTAAGAAGATTTTCTTGAGTACACTGGGTGCCAAACTAGCTCACCTGACAAAGAAAATAATATGGCAATAATACCTCTCTTCGAAAGAAGATATTTTGAAAGTCTACTCCATGAAACCCTCTCAAGCGCCTCCCTGAGGCACTGCATCAACCCTCCTGGCCTCTACGTGAGCCTGAAACCCTCTGCGTCAGCCCTATGAGGCTCTACACACCCTCTCTGGCCCTCTACGTCACTTTTGCAGCCTATGCATCACTTACGATGGCCCTCTGTGCAGTCACTGCTGGGCTCTACGTGGCTTCCTTTGGCTCTATGTCTACCTCTCTGCCTCTGCGTTGGTCTTCTGACACTATATCTGCCTCTCTACTATGCACTCGTTGCCCCTTGCTACAACTAATCACTAGTTTGATTTATCTTAGCAAACCCCACTCTAGAAAATCGAACTGACTGATCACTCTGGTGTATCTCCATCTGACCCTCAAGCCTCTTCTTATACTTTTTTGTTGAGTCTTCAACGGCTGAGATTAAATCTCTAATCAGCAACTAAGATTATATTTGGCTTGATCCATGTCATTTAGAACATTCTCACCCAGTTTTATATTAATACCCATTAATATTTTAATTTTCCTAATTTTAGACTTAGAAACTCCATTAAAAATATTAATTATTTTAATATCTCTCTAACGGGGTGGAATTTCCCCAAACCATTTCTAGGTCTTGGAGATCTCATGTGCTTTAGCCTCTCCACCAATTTTCATAGCTATAGCACATACTATGCCACCCCAAATCAACACTCCCTCTTAGCGAGGAATGTGCTCTAGTAATGCTCCATCACTAAACATCACCCTGATCATTCGACACCAGTACCTGTGCTGATGTTTGGCCTGCTGCCCAACATCCTCTGCATTTTTTCCTCCTGTACTACTGCCCATGGCTTTGCCACTGCCACTGCTACATCTATACTGCAACTCCCTCTACATCCGTGTTGTTGTTGGTCCTTTCTCCCAACAGTGCATCTGCACTGCATCTCTCTCTCATCATGTTGCATCGTGTTGCCCATAGCACTACTACTGATAGTGCTGCACTGCAACTCAGTTACTAAGATGTTGGTAACTAATCTACCCAACTACTTTTCAGGCTAGAAGTCCTCATGATGTTGAAGCTCTCTCTGTTGCTATTATGTGCTCCCTCTATTGCCTTTGCGTTGCTGCAAAAACTATGTGCCTTTTGCATTGCTACAAACACCTTTGTGCCTTCCTACACTGCTACAACCTCCTATGTGCCCCTCACACTACTGCAACCCTATCTGCACTACTACATATCCCTGCACTCTAGCATTGTTCTGCCACTCTATCCGCATCTTGCTTTTACCGACATCCGTCATCCTGCTACTGTCTCTCAGGGCTCCCGTAGCTGGATATGATCCAAGAGTTTGGGTACCTTAAGGATCCTATCCCACATCTCCAGTAGTCCTCCTGACTACAGCTCGATGTCTCCCCTCCTCTTCTCTAGAGTTACATGAGCACTCATGGCATAATCATCATCATCCTCTACCTCCTTCTCTACCTTCGCTGGCGCTGCCTTGTAGTCAAACGCCTCTCTTTTATTCTTCTTCCTAGTACACTAGGTTGCATAATGACCCATATCCCCACAGTTGAAGCGCTTAATCTTAGAGAGGTCCTTTTTCTTCCTCTTCCCTTGCTACCCCACATATGCTAGAGATACATCCTCTTCCTCCTCTTTCTTGACCCAGGCTCCTTTGCCACTACTTCCCACCTTGGTCAGTCATATGATCTCTTCTTGGCAAAGAGCTACCCACAGTTCTTCCCAATCTAGAAGATTCGCTCTGCCCAAAATGCTTTGGACAAATGTCTCCCACTCCTCGGAGACTATGTTTAGGGCGGTCCTCACCATTAATTCTTGATCTAGCATGGCCCTTATGGAAGTCAGTTGGTCTCGGATCTCCTGCAACCTATTGAGGAAGTGATCTATCTACTCCCCCTTCTGCATCTGATATGACCACAACGGATTCTCTAGTAGAATCTTCCTATGCACGAAAGCTCCTTGATATAATGTCGTCAACATATCCCACATTTCCTTTATCATATTCTTATCGGAAATATGTTGAACTACATGATCCTTGACCCCATTGAGGATTATGCATTTCACCTTGGCCATCGCATCCTCATACCTTTCATTATCAGCTGGGTTGACTAGGATAGCCACATTTCTCAAGGCAAAGGCCTTGATATGATGTCTATCTAGAAAATACAGGATCCTGGCCTTCTAAATGACAAAGTTAGATGCCCCATCCAGCCTGTCCTTATCCATAAGTTTGTTCATGGCCATCTCTCTGCTCTTCCTTTCAACTCCTCTGGGTCTCTACTTCCCTCCTAGAAGTTCTCTCTTTGCCTCCCTCTAAGTCTCTACTTACCTCCTAAAATTTCTCTGCTAGAATCCCTCTCAGTCTTGATTTCCCTCTTGGAAATACTCCTGCCAACAATTGAATCACACCTTTACGATCTCCCTTGCTCCTGCAACACTGATATGGATTTCTTGGCTAGAAATCCACCTAGGTAGCAACTCCCTTCTACCTTGTTTCTATCCCGTTAGGTACTGTTCTGCCTCAATAGCAACAACACCCCACCAGCTTCACACTCCACAATCTGCCCACAGCTTCTTATGCCCCAACAACTAAAGAACTGAGCCTCTAGGCTCTACGCAATCTCGACAGTGGCTGAATCACACCACTAGCCAACTACATCACTCCTACTTGACTGAGCATGATGATGTGGCTCTTCGTCAGCCTCTTCTACCTTTCACTACTTCTACGTTGGCCCTTTCTCTAGCTCGAACTGATGACAGAGGTCCTCTACTTCAACCCTTCTCTGCTACTTTCTGCTTAGGAACAACTTTTTTTGCTCGGGACAGTTGTTTCTGCTTCAAATTCTTTGATTCAGCTAGTGCCTTCAACTCTCCTATGATCTGAAATGCACTGATACCATGTTGAAATTTCTAAGTATTACCAGTTAGAAATTTTTCTGTATTCTCTGGTTTATTTCTCCTACTTGTTTAATTACTAACAAGTTATTTAATCATATAAATATTGAAATAAGCACAATACAGTCTCATCCATCTACAGATCAACAACTGAAAGAAATAGACAAACACA
>APFE031744368.1:291878-316463 GCA_000404065.3 Pinus taeda | reverse complement strand
TATTTAGGGGTGGAGCCACTCACTATTCATACCAGAAAATGAAAACCAAGAACATTACATCATTCATCCCAGGCATAGTGGGGAAACCAACATAGGCCATTACATGACCTGAAGAGATCTCATCAAATGACTACAATAAATAGAGACACACTATTACATCATGAGTCTTGATATGACCTTTACATCGAATAATATACATGACATTTATAACAAAGACCAAACACCTAAATAAGATCATCATAAATATCAGCAACAATATTGTATGATCTGCTCCATAGGATTTGTCATCAGCAACTAGACCAGCAACTTGTATTAGTACATGAGTCATCAAGGTATGTCCGTATCAACTCATCCTTTTGAACATAATTCTGTATATACAGAACCATAGTCATCCAGATCTTCATGAACCAAGTATCATCAATTTGAAATATCTGCATTAATGCAACTTTAAATAGTCAACCATGAATCCAGCCAGCAATCTTCATCCATATATGTGTCAAGAACAATAAAGACTCCATGCAAGCACCACTAGAGAGTCAACCACAAATCTTATCCAAGAGCCATGTGAACAACTCATAACCATAGTAAGATGAATCATAAGCATCGTCACCAAGGACCATAATGCCAACAATGCATTAAGAACATATGCTCCCCCTAAATTGGTGCCATCTGTCAGATCTTATCAAAAAGTCAGTCAATAAATGCCTTAAGACATGTACGCAGGTTTTCATTATATGACCTGCGTGTCTCCGCAAATCATCTTTCGCTCTTCTGCATATCCACGCACCTATCCTTCTGTGTTTCTGCGTACTCACGCAGACAACCTTCTACTACAGTGTGTACCCACTCACCTGAGCCATCAGTTGGGCCGCTTACCTCATGCACCTGTTGCTTCTATCGCGTCGCATACTTTTATGTACCTCCACAGGTTATCCTTCTATCGCGCCGCGTACCTCCGATCTTGCTACGCACCTCTTCTTCTGTCTTGCCGCGTCCGTCCGCATGTGCTCTTTTGTTACACCGCGTACATACGCACTGCCACTATGCCTTTGCTGCGTATCCTCGCACTTCCACTGTGTATCACCTGCGTACGCCCGCATTTTCACAGTGAATGGTCTACGTACCTCTGCTTAGAACCCAATTAACAATCCTCAGATTCCCAGATCTGATCTTGTGCTCGAGAGATCATACTTCATAGATTCACTTCACTTTCCCTACTGCCTTTCTTCAAACAATCATATACGCGATTGTGCAGTATCCAACTCGCGTATATGCGCAACTTCCCTTTATCGAGTTTGCATATGAGATTCATGACACTGAAGTTTTGTACTTTCAGCTCCCTCTGATTCTGGTATGTCTGTACGTTGTGTTGTGCCACCTTTTTCTGACTGTACTTCCTTTTTCTTCCATATCTTCAAGCGTGATGATGACATTTTCTCCTTTTGATATGATGCCCATACTTTGTTCCTGCAATTCTTGGCTATATGTCCAAGCTTGTTACATGCATAACATCTTATATGTTTCATATTCCATTTGTAGCAATTAGCAGCTTTGTGACCATACATATTGCAAGCAAAGCAATATCCATTAAAGTACCTTGAATGTGATGATCTTTTTGCATAATGGTCTTGAGCCCTTCTTCTTCTACATCTAGCTGCAACATGTCCAAGATTATGACATACATAACATTCAACATTATTCATGGGAGGAGTAAAGGATTTTCTTTGAGGAATCTCTTTCCTTGGTTGATGATGAGATTGATCTTTCATTTCTTCGTCAATCACTTTAGATTTCTCTTTAGAGTTCCTTGCCTCACCTTGTAAACTAGATTCACCTTTAACAGATTCATGGAAACCAAGACCAATCTTTATAACAGGAGACCTTTAACTACTAAGAATATCATCCAAGACTTTAGAGCTATCTTGAAATCGTAAAAGCTTATCCTTTTCTTCTAATTTACCTTTCAAGATATTTACCTCAACCTGAAGCCGTTATTCCTTTTCAAGACATTGCTTCTTCAAAATTTCTTCAGACTTTCTTCCTTCTTCCACTTGTTGCCTTAGATTGAGTATCTCCTTTTTTTGTTCTTCATTCACATTCTGTAGCATTTGACGAACTCTGGAGGCACATTCCAGTTGTGCTTTTAAATTGATAACTTCGTTTTCCTATTTTTCAATACCTTGGAGTATATCTTTATTCTGCTTCTTGGCTTCTTCAAGTTCTTTCTTTAGTGAGAGGGTCGTAGCTTCAAGACTTTCATAATTACTGGATCTATCTCTGAGATTCTTGATTGTTGTGCTCCTTTCATTGACTTCGTCCTGCAACTTCCTTACCTTGTTTCCTTCTTCTTGCTGGGCTTTTAGCAACTTTTGATATCTGACCTTGACTAACTCCTTACCTTTTTGAGTCACATTCCCTTTTGTTCAAAAGATCTTGTTGATCTCTGATTATGTCTGAAAGCCTTTTAAATTCAGCCTCTATTTGATATCTCTCTTGTTCACCCATAAGAGCAAATTCAGATGGTTCACTGACACTTCCAATTTTTGCATATTCAGAGGATAGCACATTCATACCTGATAGATCATCTTCATCTGATTCTGAATCTGAAGAGCTTCTTATATCTAATCCCCAATCGATTCTCCTACTGTCATAGTTCTTCTGAGATGTCTTCTTCTTCTTCGGTGCTTTCTTCTTAAGCTTCTTTCCCATTGTTCCACGAATCTCCTTCAAGCGATCAAGCTTCTATCAAAGGACCTACTCTGATACCAATTGTTGGAAATAATACTGAGAGGGGCGGGTGAATCAATATTATCACATCAATAAAACTTTTTCATTTCCATAACCAGATTCATATATGCTACTTCCACAACTTCTTATGATTAAGTTAATTGATCTTCAATGAGTGCATTAGAACATTATCAACCATGTTATCAATTAACAGATGCAGTAACATAGAATAGATCATCACACACAAGGCACACACATGAACACCATGATATAAGGTGGAAACCCAATGCGAGAGAAAACCACCTGCTGCAAGTCATCTCAATCTTCTTCTTAATAAGAAAATCCTTTTACAATATTTGTACTGGTGCAGTATTATACCAGTACCGGAGCTACAACCCCCTTTTCTCTTGTACTAGCCGATCCATTTACTAGTACGCAGGCTGGTACCTGCTACAATGCTCCAAAGATTTCCCTTTGCTTTTGTACTAGCTTAAGTACTAGTACGTAGGCGTCGGCCTACAATCTTCTCTCCTCCAGGTACCACGTTTCATCAATATTCATACTGGATACACTGAAGCACAAAACATAATCTGAATGGCCATGCTTCATCCAATTTTCATACTGCACCCAACAACAACATTGAAGAACATAATCAAACAATCTTCTGAATTACCCAAGCACTAGATCAATACATATACAAGTGAGTCATCAACCAGATCTAGTCCATCAGATTACATAAAGATGAGTCATTAAGAACCTGATCCATTCATCCATCAATGTATAAACATTTAATCAATCACTGCTGTTATCAGAACTTAATACCAGAAATCAGACATCACTTCAAAACCCAGAACACAACAATGATAAATATGGATAGCTAGGTAGATTTCATGAGAAGTACGCAGCTTCACCCATATAACAGCTGCGTATAAGTACGCACTGTTTCCAACTGCTTCCCTGCGTACGTGCGCTCTGTGTCCAATGAACTGCCTGCGCCCCTCTGCATCTGCAGCGCTTCTGGGACTGCGTATCTGCGCACCTGCAGCGCTTCGATGCCTGCGTATGTCCGCACTTTTCTTTCACTGTACTTGCATACCTGCAGGTATAGATAATTTCAAGACTTCAAGAATAACCCAGACTGTCAGATCTACAGATCTGAACATGCGCCGAGGAGATATCAACCCATTAGTAGATCCGACTTGTACTTCTCATGTTTCTCCTTGATTTAGATCTAACTATCTCTCATAACCCATCACTAGAATTTCAGATCTAGCTTCTTAAGATATGCAAGCCAAAAGCATACTCAAGCCAAATGATCTCCTTTGCTCTATATAGGCAAGCTCTTCCTCAAATCATGGATCAATACCACGGGCAAAACCATAATAACACAATTCCGTCGGCTAAATACCAAGAGTTAAACATAAGAAACCCCACGTGTGCTTTTCTCTGCCTTGAAGTAAGTGAACTGGGGGTACGCACCTCCTGAATGGGATAACTGTAGGTATGTACACACTTTATGTAACACCGGCTTGCGTGTACGCACCTTCTGTAAGGTGTACCTGCGTACCCCTTATTTTCTTCAATATTTGATAGCTGATCATCAATCTTTGCTGTTGACTTGAAGTACTGTGATCTATCACTTGAATGGGTTGCCATCAAGGACAACACTTTATCCATAATGCCAACAATCTCCCCCTTTGGGCTTGATGGCAAAGCCTACCAGTGAACTGTCATCTGATCCCTTTTTGATGTCCGGTAACCCATGCACTCTGTCACATCTGATATTTCTTCTGTAGATTCATCTGAATGTATACAAGTGGGATGATCTTCTATGAGAGGGTTGCCATCAAGTACAACACATGCATCATAATGCCAACAACAAGGGACACTGTTATTTTTGGATAATCATCCACGGAAAAACCCAACTTGGGAAAATCGGTGCAACAATTCTGAGGTTTTATTATTAAGTAGTTTTTATTGAGTACATTGGGTGCCAAACTAGCTCACCCAACAGAGAAAATAATCTGGCAGTAATACCTCTCTTCGGAAGAAAATATTTTGAAAGTCTGCTCCACGAAACCCTCTCCAGCGCCTCTCTAAGGCACTATGTCAGCCCTTCTAGCCTTTGTGTTACCCTAAAACCCTTTGTGTTATCCCTCTAAGGCTCTACACAACCTCTCTGGCCCTCTGCGTCACTTCTGCAGCCTCTGCGTCACTTACACTAGCCCTCTGCGCAGTCACTGTTGCCCTTTGTGTGGCTTCCTTTGGCTTTGTGTCTACCTCTCTACCTCTACACTAGTCTTCCAGCACTATCTCTTCCTCTCTGTTATGCACTCACTTCCCCTTGCTATAACTGATCGCTAGTTCGATTTCTCTTAGCAAACCCCACTCTAGAAAATTGAACTGACTGATCACTCTGGTGTATCTCCAACTGATCCTCAAGCCTCCTCTTATACTTTTTCTGTTGAGTCTTCAACAGCTGAGATTAAATCTCTAATCAACGACTAAGATCATATTTGGCTTGATCCATGTCATTTAGAACCTTCTCACCCAATTTTATATTAATAACCATTAATATTTTAATTTTCCTAAGTTTAGACTTAGGAACTCCATTAAAAATATTAATTATTTTAATATCTCTCTAATCGAGTGGAATTTCCCCAAACCATTTATGGGCCTTGGATATCTCATGTTCTTTAGCCTCTCCACCAATTTTCATGGCTAGAGCACATTCGATGCTACCCTAAATCAACATTTTGGTGGTAAGTGGGTAATTATTAGTGATGGTGGGTTCGATATGAGAGTGAGGGCCCATTGAGGGTATTGAAGAAATAGCATGGCTATAGGTCAAATAACCAAGTGGACTTGAACTCATAAAATTAATAAAGGTGGGAAAAGGACTTATCGATACCCCGAGATCCTCCAAAGTGTTATGTAAAGACTGCATGTGCGTCTCGAACTTCTTGATGACTAGACTAAGTGTTTCTTCAGTAGCTTCTGTGAGGTGGCAGGGGTTCACTTAGGTAGTGGTTGAGGAACCATTCTTTAAAAAAAGTATATGTGCTTCCCATACCAAACTTTTCCAGCAATCGGGACCATTTGTTGGTGGAAAAATGACGACGAGGTTGAGACCCTTGACTTAGGCACGGGGCCAACAAAATTTTTGTCGTAGTCTAGCGTAGTGCCGACATTTCCACCCTACTCAGGAAGAATAACACATCTCACCCAAGGCGCACCGCAACCGTACTAAGATAAGGGTTTGGAACTAAGCATCAGGAGAACTCACATGGAAAATAGTAATACTCAGTAAACACAGGGCCGGACTATTGGAGGTAAAAGCATAACATATTAGGTATTTAAAAGGAACACGTACTACGTGAATACATTCACATTAAAAATAAATAAAAGGGCACATAAAATCACACAAGAAGACTCTTATATGTCTCTGAAACTTATTCTTTCATTAGGCTCAACATCATTACAAGAGTATAGTCAGCTTAGAGCCTCATCCACAGAGAAGAGTCTAGAGATACCAAACAAGACAATACATAACTAGAATAGTACATAATATTATAGGCTCTATAGGCTCTACGACAACATTTCGGTACTTTTCTCTCTCTCCCCCTTTTCTCTCTTCTCCTTCAACCTTTTTTATCTTTTCACTTGCTTGGACTGTTGCTTCTCCCTCAAATGTTCCGCCCTTTCCCTTTTCGGCTACCTCTGTTGCTCGGTTGCATCTACTTCCTTGGTTTTATCAAACCTTCCAGCGCGGCTGCAACTGCGTGAGCCCTAATTTCTCTGGCCAAACTTCCTCAAATTCTAGTCTCTAATTTTCTTCTCTATGACTTCCTAATAGTCACCTTTGGTCAAAATGTAGTCAACCATGAAACATGACAAAACTTCACCCTCAAAACGAAGGACCCAACAATGACAAATCAACCCCAAGTCCTAGTCATATTTACACCCACTTATACCAATGTTATCTTAACTTGAATATTTGACATGTGAAAGGGTAAATAGACCCTTACTATGTAAATTCTCAAATAGACTTGCATAGAGTTTGAAAGACTCATTAACACCTGCACAAGGGTCTTCTCCTACTCGCACATGTTTACCATTGGTAATTTCCCACATAGTCCCTTTGTTTAGAAAGGGGAAAGCATCCACAAAGGTTTTCCGTACAATCGAGCAATTATTCACATATTTATCAGGATACGAAGACCACCCTTCCATATATATGCCTCTAAAATACTTTGATTTCATTACTCAACCATAGAGGGAGATTTTGGATGTCATTCTCCAAAGGATTTTTTCCACTAGATCATGATTGAAAATATATCTTTTTAACGCCTCACCCACTCAAGCTCGTGAGTTGAGTGATAGATGACCATTTTACCAAAGGAATACCATAAAATTTCTAACTCTTTGTCAAAATAAAATGCAATAAAACCTTCCTAATCTTGGTAAGGATCCCTTCATCAAAAATTTATGAGAGAAGGGAATATAGCTAGACAACTACTCCTAAAAGTCCTCATAATGATCATTCAAAATAAAATTTGATTTAACCATATTGATATCCATTCTTGTAGCAAGGCAATCAATTTCTATATTCCCTTTTAGCACAAAGAAATCTCGAGTGGATCTTGCATTGAACAATGGCACATTGTCAACAAACAGTGTTTGAGGAATGATTTTAGAGGAGTAAACATTAACACCTTTGAGCTCCCCACAATCTCTAGCATTGATTACCATCTTTTTGAGACCTTTTTCCACCAATAGAAATAAGAAGGGAGACAAGGGGTAGCCCTATCTTAGACCTCTGGAGGGATGAAAAAAAAATAGATGGTGAGTTATTGACAAAAACCACCAAAGAGGAAAATTGAATATGCCCCATTATCTGGTTAACCAGAGAAATATACAATCTCATTTGAATTAGAACCAAATGAAGATAAGCCTGCTGAGTTTTTCATTGACCTTAGATAGATTCACATTTATCACTATTTAGGGAATCTTCTTGGTTTTAATGGATTGAAGGGCCTCTTGGAATAAAGCCACCACATCACGAATTTTCCTATTATAAAGAAAATCAAATTATATATGTGAGATAACTTTACTGAGAATAGGCTTGATCCAGTTTGCAATGATTTTTGAGATGAGCTTGTATAAAAGATTGCAACAAGAAATTGACCTAAATTATTCGAATGAAAATGCATACTACTTCTTCAAGAAGAGAGCTAAGAAGGTCATGTTAAAATACTTGAGAGCCTTGCTATAATTTTGAGAATTAAGAACCACTTTGAGAAGACTATAAAACCCCACATAAAATTTGGTTGAAAGGCCATTAGGACATGGAATCTTCCCTTTTCCATAGAGAAAAGAGTTGATTTGATTTCATCCTCTATCATGTCTAATTTTAACATGTCATTCGTCTCATATGAGAAGACATGTGAAAAGATACCAAATACTTTAAGGATTTCAACACACTATAAGGAGAATAACTTTTAGTTGTTGGGTATGTGTTATATTATTTTCATGGCTATCTAGACATGTGATGTGTTGCTCCAAGTGCAGTGGGAGAATCATATGGGGGTTCGCAAAGATGGGGGTGGGGGGGTTGGGTGGTGTGGTGTGGGGGTGATAGCCCTACAAGGTTTGATGTCGTATCCCCTTAGCATAGGGTTCGGGGTAGTGCCCCAAAAAAAGTTGGGTTTTTCTGCATCCATGGTTTTTGCGTGTATGGTGGGTTTTCCCATGGTTTTGTAGATCCAGTCAAAGGGATTATGGTTATATTCTAATCCCATTTAATGGATTGGGGGTTTATGAATGCTATGACATGTATATAATGTATTGTAACACTATAAAGGAACATAATGAAAAATCAATATGGTTTTCCCAATTTTGGGTTCTAAGAGAAAAATATTTGTGTATATTTTATGTAATTACCACTATATCTTTTCTGTTAGTTTTAAGAATTTGTTTGCAGGTATTATCTGTACAATATTAAAACCTACAACAATGGAGGTTTTTATGGAACCTCCCAAAAGAATATCCATTCTCTGTTTATAGCAAAGGTTGGTAGTGGAGGAATTTTTATGGTGTGCTACAAATTAAAAATATACGCTGGTGCATTAATATAAATAACACATTGATGACTCATTAAATGGTCACACCAATATCAGCTACTATTGTCAATAATACTAAAATATTATTTTTAATATATATTTATATATAAGGGGAAGTAGGTGTTGGGTAGTGGGGCTATCTTTCTATTATTTAAACATATCACAAAAATAGAAGAAAACATAGATTAATGACTTGAAAATAAGCCTCTTCGAGGGGAAAACCTCCTTTTACATCAAATAAATGAACAATTATTGGAAGATTCAAATTAAAATACCTCATTAGTATATGTAGGATTCTAAAGGGTCAAAATATAATTAGGGCCTACATAACACTAATAATGTAAGGGCTCAACAATAAAAATAGTGGGTTTCTAAGGGGCACAACAATAACAATATTGGGTACTATGGGGAACAACAATAACAATATGGGGGCTACACTAGTATTATAGGGACCTAACATTCCATTCTCATTGAGAAAAGTGTTGTTCTCAATGCTTGAGTAGTTCTGGATACTTTTCTATGAAATACTCATCCTCCCATGTGGAATCTTCAACAAACAAGTTCTTCCACTTAATGTGATACTTTGAAATTGATCGCTTGCGTAGTTGTCAATTCGTTTTTATGTAATTGCTTTAGGTTATAATATGATTTTTCCTTCCTCATCAAGTTATAGCAATATATTTTGAACTGGGATCTTGTCGCCTATAACCTTCTTTAAGCATGAAACATGAAAAATTGGGTGTACTCGGGAGGATGAAAGAAACTCCAATTTTTATGCCATAGTACCAATCTTTTGCAATACCTTGTAAGGGCCATAGTACTTGGGTGATAATTTATTATCCTTCTTGACTTGCTTGAGGGACATTTTTTTGTATGTTTATAGCCATAAAAATACCCAATCACCCATATCAAAATTTCTCTCACTGCGACATTGATTTTCTTATTGTTTCATTTGATTATGCACCAGAGTCAGGTTATCCTTTAAGAGTTGGAGAACTTGTTGTTGATGCTTGATGTGATCTTCCACAGCTTGAACCTTAGAATTGTCTGTTAAAGATGATGTGATGGATGGTGGATGATATCCATAAGCACCATAAATGGGTTCATTTTTTTTGCAGTATGAAAGGAAGTGTTATAGAACCATTCTTCCATAGGTAACCACTTGATCCATTGTGTGTTTTTATCAAATACAAATCAATGAAGATATCCTTCCAAACATTTGTTCAATCTCTCAATTTTCCCATCATATTGAGGATGATAAGATGAGCTATGAGCCAATTGAGTACCAAGACAAGAAAATAATTTTGTCCAAAATTTTCCAATGAAAATGGGATCTTTGTCACTTACAATGATATTTGGGTTTCCATGTAGATTTTAAACTATTTCCGCAAATGCAGTAGAGACTGTATTAGATTTGAAAAGATGAGATAGTGCACAAAAAAGTGCATACTTGGTAATTCTATCAACTACCACCATGATGAAACTCTTTCCTTCGAACTTGGGTAAGCATGTGATAAAATCCATTGAGACTTCCTCCCAATGTTGATTTGGAATGGCTAAAGGTTGTAAAAGACCTAGAGTCTTAATTTTTTCAACTCTATTTTGTTGGAAAACCAAACTTTTAGCCAAAAACTTTTGAATATCATATTCAAGTCCATCAAAAAAAAAATCCTTCTTGACCTTGTGTAAGTTTTTAAAAATCCAGAGTGCTCTCCTAAAGGAGTGGTGTGCAATTCCAAAAGAACATTTTATTTGAGTTGGAAGTTCTTACATAGATATAAGCAATATTTGTACCATAGTGAATCATTTTTCCAAGAAAATGTATCATATGCACTAGGATCTTGTTGCAACTTTTGAATGAGTGTCCATACCTCTTCATCATTCTTCCATTCATTCCTTACTTAGTTATCCAATCAAGTTAGATAATAGCAATGGCACAAAGCAATGATTCCACATCCTCATCCCTTCTTGAGAGTGCATATGCAACAAAATTTTGCTTCCCTTTTCTATAGATGATTTCAAAGTTGTAACCCAACATCTTTGTGACCCATTTTTGCTGCTCTTCCAAAGATAATATTTCTTCCAAGAAGTATTTAAGACTATCATCTATTTTTAACTTGATGCAAGGGTGCCATTTCTTCCCATTAAGTAAGGATGTCATTTCTTCAGAGCATGTAGTATTGCCAACATTTCCTTCTCATAAATAGGTTATTGTAAATACTTTCCCTTGATTGGAAAACTTTCGAAAGCAATGGGTCTTCCTTATTTCATTAAAACAACACCAATGCCATTTCCTAAGGCATCACATTCCAAAATAAAGTTTTTTGTGAAGTCTGGTGTAGCTAAGGTCGGAGCTCGGCGCATTGCCTCTTTAAGATGTTCAAATTCCTTAGTTTCTTTTGGAGTCCAAAAAAATGAATCTTTCTTCAGTAATGTTGTTAACATTGTTTCCATTTTCTCATAATTCTTAACAAAATTGAAATAATACCATGTCTACCTGAGAAATCCTTGAAGATGCCTTAAGGTTGTGGGGATTTTCCATTCCTTTATGGATTTAAATTTGTTGGTGTTTAACTTAACACCCTTATGAGATAAAATATGACCCAAATATTCCACTTCATGTACCCCAAAGAAACATTTGGATGGTTTTTCATAAAATTGTTTCTCCTCCAATAGTTTGAGCACCCTGTCAACATGTTAAACGTTATCTTTCTAAGACTTAATGTAGATTATCATATCATCAAAAAATACTAACACAATTTTTCTAAGGAAGGGTTTGAAAATTGAATTCATCAAACCTTGAAATGTGGAAGGAGCATTAGTAAGACAAAAAGGCATGACCAAAAATTCATAATGACCTTCATGAGTTTTGAATGTTTTTTTGGAATTCTTTTTGTCTTCATTCTAATTTGATGATATCTCGAACGAAGATATAGCTTGGTGATGTAAATTTCTCCATGTATTTCATCCAACAATTCATCAATGACAGGAATGGGAAATTTAACTTTAATAATGAGCCCATTGAGCTCTCTATAATCCAAACACATACACCATGATCCATCCTTCTTGTGTACCAATACTACTAGAGACGAGAAAGAACTTTAGCTAAATTGAATTATACCTGCCTCTAGCATTTTTGCAACCATTCGTTCAATTTCACTCCTCTTGGCATAGGTATATCTATACAGTTTGATGTTTGGAAGAACACTTCCAAGAATTAGGTGAATAGAATGATCATGATCATGAATAGGCAAGAGACCTTTGGGAGTCTCAAATACCTTGAAATGATTGTCAAGGACTCTTTGGAGATATGGATAAATGGATGACTTATATATTCGAACACCTAGTGACCATAATTGCACAATTACCCCTTGTTGTTCCTTCTTCAAAAACATTTTCCTGCCATTATAGATAATTATCTTCCCAGGTTTCCCTGTAACACCCAATAATTCAATTTCCTTTCCTTCCCAGAAAAATTTCAAGAAAAATTCTTGAAAATTAAAAGATATCATCCCTAAGTATTATAACCATTAGACTCGTAGTACAACATAAGCACTACCCATTGGAATGGAAAGCATTGGAATATTCAATACATATTCCCCCATGGTTAGATTGATATTATTGCACTTCCCTAAGCAATTTATAGTTCCTCTTTGAAACAATCACTTGACACTTTGGTGCTAGATATAGAAAGAAATTCAAACCCTTGGTTATATTTCAATGAATAAAATTATGGGTGTTACCTAAATCAATCAGTACTATTACCTTTTTATTCTTGATATATCCTTATATATTGAGAGTTTGAGGAGTTGTAATTGATGCCAATGCATTCCAAGATATGGTCATATTCATTTCATATTTTTCAACCACTGGAGTTGGTTCTTGTTGTATATCTTATTATTTTGATGTTTCTTGTTCCTCTTCTTCCTCCTCTTCACAATTTATGTAAAATAATTTCTTCTCGACACTTATGACCTTTAGTATATTTTTTATCACAACTATAACAAATCCCTTTTGCTCTTTTTTCCTCTAGTTTTTGTGGTGTCAACCTTGTAGGTTGTGGGAGGATAGGAGTGGAAACACTTCCATATTTATAGTTGTGAATGGCATACCTCCTTCTTGCCATAATTTTTCTTTAAAATTTTATTTCCACCTTGAATGAATTCTCCAATAACTTAGGTTCCAAAAGGCAAGCCTCATGTTGTATGTTATCCTTTAAAATCCCTAGGAAAGCATTAGTCAAATGCTCCTCTGGAATATGAGTTATCTTGACATTCAATATTTGGAAGTCCTCAAGGTGCTACCCAAATGAACCCTTTTGTTTGAGATTTATAATTTGTCTAAAGAAGCTATTGCTCTTTGGATCCTCACAATGTGCTATCAATTTCTCCGTAAAAATTGTCCAAGTGACTTGTGCTTTGCGAGAACAAAGCCATCTATACCATACAAATTGATTGGGTTATAAATATAAAGATGCAATGTGTGCCTTTTGTGTATGTTTCGCATCGTTTAGATCAAAGAACATCCCCCCTCCCTCTTTTCTTCCTTTATTAATTATTTTTCCTTCTTACTTATTCTCCTATGTTCCCCCCTCCCCTTTCCACCTTTATTATATTTCATTTTCTTATTTTCTTGTATTATTTTATTTATTTCATTCAATTTTTCTCCTTGGCCTTTGTTATTCTTTTTTCATGTTTTTTATTCTATTTTACCTTTCCTATTATTATTTTATGATTTTTATTCTATCCTACTTGTGATTTTTATCATAGTTTTGTTTTTGTTCTTATTCTTCTTCTTTTTGTCTTATTATTGATATGCTTTTATTCTCCTTTGTCTAATATTTATTTTATTTTATTATTGCTTTTCTTTATTTTATTTTATTTCATTTTTATGGATTTATTTTTCATAGTATTATTTCATTATTTCATTAATTTTATTTTGTTTCCTTATTAATTTTATTTTATTTCTATTTTGTTTTTATGATTATTAATATTCTTTCTTCCTCTTGTTTGTCTGTCGACATGCTATTCCTTTATTATATTTTTCCTTTTATATTTCATTTTCTTCAAGTTCCCTATTTATTCAATTACCTCTCCTTCCTTCTCTTTGATATCCTGATGATGAGTCATGTTTGTGATTCGAAATGTTGAAGTTAAAATGGCACCTGTGGATTTTCTAAATCAAAACTCTTTAGTATCCAAATTATTGGTTCCTTTCCATCAAACTTCATCATATCTATATTTGGAATGTGGTTGGTCTTCAACCCAATATTAGAGTCTCTAAAATCATGATTCACATTCCTTTTTTTCTCATCATGAGTTTCATGGAATGCCTTGTCATTATTAAGAAGCATTTCTTGTAACAACTTTGTTAAACCTTCCTCAAACCTTCCCTTTATGATTTTTAACTATTCTTCAAATATTCCATGTCCCTTTTTATACCTACCATGCCCCCTTTTAAACCATTCATTTTAAAATTCATCATCACTTCCAATTCATTTTTGGTTACTATTTGTGAGAGTGAAATTTGTTGCACTTGGTCTCGTAATTTTGATATATCATGTTGAATTTCTTCCTCTTCTTCATGCGTCATACTAGAGCTTTATGTTGTCTTACTAGGTGTATCCATTTTTTGTTTCAAGGCATTTTAGAACAAAATAATGATATCTATGCTTCAATATTCCCTTTGAAACACTTCAAACTTATTTTTTTCAAACAAAAGTTTAAACAAATACACACTTTTTTCTTACTTTCAAGAGCTCGATCTTGAAATTATTGTATATCTTTAATTTTAACTCTCCAAGGTCTAAAATTCATCTTGTGGTAGCCCTCTGAGTCCCCTTCCCAATGCCACAAGGCAAATTGAGATTGGATTCTTCAAGCTAAAGTTATGTGAAATATCCCACAATGCCTTGATTATGGACCAATTTAGTCGAGAAAACTTGTATGAGATGCCACATAGCACTTTTTTTACCTTTGGACCTAAAAATTATACATGAGAAACTAAACTCTGTACACTTTTTTCCACTTTTTACAAAATTCAAATCCAATGCACGAACAAAAATTTATGACATTTTTTCTCAGAACACCTGTTTTAGACTGAATTTTGGATCATGCAAAAACCCTAACTTCTTTGGACCATATCTTTGAAAATATAGTGAACCAAGCTCTGAAATTTTTACAAAATGTTTGTCAAGAGTTCAAATCCATATGGTCGAAATTTTAGCTTCTGAAGCCTCACATAAAAAATCTATCACGAAAATCCCAAGATTACATGTTTGAAGCAACAAAACCATAGGATTCAGAGCTCTGATATCAAATGTTATGTAACCAGATCACAAAAATAGAAGAAAATATAGATCAACAACTTGAAAATAAGCCTATTTTAGGGGGAAACCTCCTTTTACATCAAATAAATGAAAAAATCATTGATGATTCAAATGAAAAGGCCTCCTTAGTATATATAGGAGTCTAAAGGGTTAGAATATAATTAGGGCCTACATAACATTAATAATGTAAGGGCTCAACAATAACAATAGCAAGTTTCTTAGGGGCACAACAATAATAATATGGGGTACTATTGGGCACAACAATAACAATATGGGGGCAACACTAGTATTATAGGTACCTGACACTTTCATCATTAAAAGACAATATAATGATATTTTTATTAGAAACTTGGAAAAAAACCAACATTATAGCAGAAGCATATGCAACCTTAGAAGAAATTTATCTATCTTGAGCTCTTCACCCAAAGCATCTTCTAGCTCATAATTTGTTATATGGTTAAAGTCATAAATGCACAAGACATCAGGCTGACTTCTATCAACAATTGAGTTTGATTGGTGTGAGTAACTAGGTCTAGCTATGGCCTGTCACTACTAATGTTTTTTTGCAGTGGATATAGATTACGGGAGCTATGATCCACATGTTTCTCCCTCCACGAGCACTCCATAACCATTAAAATATTTTGCTTCAACATGGATGTTCTCTTAGGAATACTAGATACTTTAGAAAAAATCCTAATGAAAAATTTGGACATCTCATTGAGTGTTCCCTTGCATCTCAAGCATTTGGCTGACAACCTGGAAAATAGGGTTAGCATGTTAAATAAGAAGTTAACACTTGTGGCCATGTAGAATTAGCTAGTAGGGATGATCCCAAAAGATGTGAAAATCTCCTCTATCCTAGTCCTATCCATCCTCGTGTCAGTCAATTCCAACACTTTAGATGGCTCACCTTTTCCTCCATCAAATTAAGTCATTCTTTGCCATAGGTATCTTTGGTTCCACTATAATGCTTATAATGTTTTTGGTTTTTTGGCCCTAGATTGTACTCATGTATTCACTATGGTGACTTGGTATTCATGTCACTCACACTTTGTGATATCTAAAATAAACAAGAATTATAGCATTGGGCCTATTATTTATTCAGTTTGGGCCTATTGGGTCATGCAAACAAGGTATTTTTCATTTATATGTCAGTTTGATTTGAAAATAATTCCTATGCAGTAGATAGATGATGAGCACCAACATCGCAGCAAGAATGCTGCAACTCTTGGGCTACCAACTTTACTTTATCAACCCGGGGTTCGTACAAAATTGAAGGTGACAACTTGTTGTATACTCAAGTAAAAGTGATGGTTCTACCTTTTGTCACTATTCAGCTGGTGAGAGACCACTAGGGTTTGCAAGCCAAACTTCTATGAATTCAAAAGAAGCTTGGTTCCTTGATGAAAGAAATAGAAATCTACTCTAAGAGAGAATTGATCTACTACAATAATGAAAAAAGACTTAAATTCAATGCTAAGGCACACCATTTCCTAATTAACTGCTAAGAGCTATGCTTTACATTGATGCTAAATTAACATGAAAAAAATGCTACTATCCTAAGCATGGAAGTTAAAAACATCAAACACAATTGTTATGCATGTAAAGGACTGTAATAAATTTGTTTTGTCTTTTTGTGCTTTTCATGAAAAATCAAGTGTGCAAACTAATCTCTTTTGGTGATGTGGAAGGTAGTTTAGGGATGTTGATGGATGGATGGAAGGTTCAGGATATGGTTGGAAGACTTGGGGGACCCTTGGGTGACCTTGGGAGGCTTTCTAGAGGTTTTCCCTCAATTCGGCCTCAAAACAGGCCACTACAAGAAAACCTACAGGATTCCCTATATTTCTACAAGATGCAGCCCTGAGAAAAACGATGGGTGTTGGAGGTGATGGAAGGCTTAGAGAAGGTGGTTGGTGGGTGGAATGGAGTGAGAAGAGGCCTAGGATCACTCAGAACCCAAAACCAAGTTTATGAGATGGTTGGATTCGCTCAAAACTCTTGAGGGAATTTCTATGTAAAATGATGAAATTGGTGAAGGTTTTGATGAAAACAAGGAATGCTTATGGGTGGGTGAATTTGGAAGGTGGTTTCTTGCTATTAGATCTTCGTCTACTTCTGAAGAACCTGCTTTGCATCAAACATGTGTAAATTCCAAAAATTCATGTAGCAAGAAGAATTCTCATGAGCTAGAAAAGTAGAATTTAATGAACTAACTGTTTACCTTATGCAAGAAGAAATTGTTGAATAAAATGGAATCATGGATGATATCTACTGAAAGAATGAAGATAGAAGTTATGGCAATGAAATCCTACTTTTAAAAACTAATCAAATGCTAGTTTAAGTACATGAAACTCTAAATATCATGAGAGAAATGGAAATTTGTCTTTTTGGGTTGCATAAGGGTCTTTTCCTCAAGTCATGATCCAAGAAGGAAGAAGTGAGGCCAAGACACCTACTGATAGCTTTGTGGAGCCTATTTTATCCCTTCTAACATGCTACTAAAGTAAGGCACAAATGGAAGCAAACTAATAAACAATTAATCAAATCTACACTACTTGCAATGAAATACTTCTAAAAACAGTTTAACCATGAATCTATGGAACTAAGCCAAGCATAAAGATACAAGAAGAGGAGCCTTTGTTGATAGGGTTGGGCCCTAACCCAAGAGCTTCAACCCCTGAGTTAACTCAGTACTGAATCAAGAAAAATCTCATTCTTATTAAAAACATAAAATTACATCAAAAGTCTTCTACAAGTCTGGAGCTCGAAAATAACTAGTGTTTTTGCAATAAAAATTTGAATCTTAATGAGGCTTTAGGCCTCTCTACTTATACAACTGAAGTCCCCAACAACTTCCTTAAATTTAGGGGGGCTCTACTCCCAAACTCGAGATGAACTAACTCTTTTTCTATCACTTGCTCGACTGTCTTCTAATATTCATGACTTGGTTGCTTGCACTCTGAGCTAGTGGGATTAATGGAGGAATATTCAAATGGGGAAGGAGTAAATGAGGAGGATTTACCTCCTACAATCTCTCTCCCTTGTCCCATTCAAGTTTCAAACCTTAGTCTTTGCCAAAATTCCTTGATTTTCTATTCCAAACTTGCATTCAATGCATATTAGTCCACTAGGAATAATATCTCACTCTAACTCATCTCATTAAACAAAATATAATTAAAATATGTAATAAGTTGTGAGAAAAGTTGGTTTGACTACGCTAGGAGGTGAATTAAGGCCCATATAATTACCCAATGATGAGGCTCATCAGTAGATAGTCCATAAATCAGTAGTATGTTGTATCTTGAGAAAAAGTGTCACTCCATTTCTCTCTCATGGAGAATTTGTAATTTCTTTGTGCGCCTTGGCCACAATTTTTTCTAATAAAAAGTTTACCAGTTTTTGTGTCTATATATATATGTGTGTGTGTGTGTGTGGAATATTTCAATGCTTCCAAAAAATGATAGTGCACCAATGCACATTATAAGAATGCACCAAACATAATAGATCTTTTTTATTTTTAAAT
The DNA here is from genome assembly GCA_000404065.3 of Pinus taeda. Classification (NCBI taxonomy): domain Eukaryota; kingdom Viridiplantae; phylum Streptophyta; class Pinopsida; order Pinales; family Pinaceae; genus Pinus; species Pinus taeda. The sequence goes on along the minus strand of APFE031744368.1, from coordinate 297,760 downwards.
TAAAAAAATAGACATAGACATTACAAGGACATCACTACAATAATGCCTTGATGCATTACTAGTAAAATAAAATTTGGATATAGAAGCACCGAGAATATGAAAATATGGTTTTTTAAATATATATTTGTATATAACTTTATCAAGGCAATTTATGTGAATTCCCTAGTGTGAATTAGCACCCTAAGGCATCCTCATATAGAAGCACCAATATACTAAAATAAAAATATTAAAATATCATTTTTAATATATATTTAAAGAAATTGCTAGTGATTCAAAAATGTGAGCGCCCAATGCATTTTGAATAAAAAGAAACCTGATGCATTATAAAAAAGAAGAACATTGATTTGATATATTATTAAAAAAAAAAAATATAGTATTTAATATATAATTTTCTATAACTTATTTAGGGTATTTCCTCCACAACACCCTAACGTGTATACTTTACCTATATGCAACAATGCATATCTATGTCGGATGCACCAAAATAGGGTAAAATTAAAAATAATTAACAAAACAAATTTCATTATCAAAATCATTCCCTTCATGCTTCATTATTAAAAGCATATCTTTCATCAGAGATGATGATGATGAGTAGAGGAGCAAGAGAAATAACAACAACCAACACAACACATGCACCTTTGTATGTGAGTGTTAGGCTTGTGAGAGGAAGAGAGAGAGAGGATCCCTTGCCCTGTTATGCCTTAGATGGACCTAATTTTGAGGGATATTAGCCTCCTCAAGTTTTTTGAGGAGGCTACATCCCTTAGGGAAATCCATGATTTTACAGTAGTTGATCCATCAATGGGATCATGGGCAATAGGGATTCAAGCACAATATTGATCTATGGTATCATCCCATAAATGAGGACGTGCATTTTTTCACCAAGCTTTCCAAGAGGGGGGGTTTGGCCCCAATTCCTTGATCTATCAATTGGTACTATAGCAGAGAACCAACTACCATATGTTAGATATATGTCATCCTATAGATTCTTTGTGTGAAAAACTTCTAAGTTACTGGTGGTCAGTGTTGATTTTTCAGTACAATTGATGCAAGTATTTTATTTCTAAATTATGGTAATTTCTTATGAATATATATTACAGTTATTTTATGTTCATAAAGAAATCACACTTCATAAATTCAAATAATCATGAAAGGAAAGTAGAGATCACAATGTGTGTGAGAAAGATATATACACTACCATGTGTCAGATATATGTCATCCTATAGATTCTTTGTGTGAAAAACTTCTAAGTTACATGGTCGATGTTGATTTTTCAGTACAATTGATGCAAGTCTTTTATTTCTAAATTATGGTAATTGCTTGTGAATATATATTACAGTTATTTTATGTTCATAAAGCAATCACACTTCACAAATTCAAATAATCATGAAAGGAAAGTAGAGATCACAATGTGTGTGAAAGAGATGTAGATATTTTGAATAATATGACACTTATTCACAGAGATTATCTTGATTATACACTATTTGTGGAATCATGCATAATACGTAACCTCCTCTACATTGATCATCAGTTTTGCGGAATTAAGAAATAATCGCATGCGCACATTGAAACATCAATCACACATACCAACACAGTGTGTACCGAGGAAAGCATACAGCTGAAAACCCCTCAACTATCTGTATATTATGATGAGAGAGAAAATGTAACAATACATAGTACAATACTCCTCACAAGTACTCAGTACTATCTCCACCTGTTACACAAAAACTAGCTCAGATCTGAATCAGTCACAGGTTCAAATCTCCTCCACTGTTTGCCTGCCTCCACTGTGCAATACCTGTTGAGAAGAGATCTAAATGTATGATCCAAACTCATATTCCCTTGGTTTCTACTGCGCAATCCTCATTGGCAATCTCAATCCATTGATTGTGCAAATCTCATGCACAACTATAGTCACAACTGGTAGTAGACTCACCCTTTCAGCCACCTCTAACACTTATCTCCACTGAGTTAACTGATGTATTCTTTAGTTGATTTATGAGTTAATAATTAGTGAATTAATTAATAATTAATTCACACCACTCATCACTAGTTTATTTGGCAGTTAGACTAAATACAACTAGTTCAACTAAGTCAAACTGAACACAACTCCATCAACTCCTCAATCAACTCCACCAAACTCAATCACTTGAGTTCTAACTAAAGTCCATCATGCAAAAGCTCAACTAACCCATAGGAAAATCATATTTCCTTTTGGCAGTTGCATGTGCCACATCCGTAGCTCAAACTGAAGTGCTGCAAGAGGATAAGATAATGTTTATAGTCCAAATATTATTAAGATCTAATAATATTCGACCGTTTCATTTTTAGACTGGTAGTGTAAAAATAGACTCCGCCCATATGTCTAAAAATAGAGGTCCATCTATTTTTACCAACATGACCAATCATCCATAAATAACATCCTACAAATCATAGACCATGATCCATATGTCTAAAAATAGACTTTGCACCAAAAATAACCTACAGGCCCACTTAGTGAAGGCGACTTCTTTTCACTAAGCTCCATAATCTTGTTGCATTTTCAACACTCCCCCTCAACAAGATATGGATTATCTGCAACCCCTATCCTGCCTCTGTGGTATTTGAATTTGCTCCTAGTGAGCGCCTTCATCAAGATATCAACATCCTGTTCCTCCGTGGGAATGTATGAAAGTAACATGATTCTCTGCTGCACACAATCTCTGATATGATGGTACCTGATGTCGATGTGCTTGGATCTATCATGAAATACTGGATTAGCTGAGAGTTTAATGCAACTCTGGTTACCACAATAAATCACAGTAGGCTCCAAGTGTGACCCGAACAACCCGACCAGGATCTTCCTCATCCAAATAGCCTCGCTTGCAGCCAAACTTGTTGCCATTTACTCGGCCTCTATTGAACTAAGTGCCATGGATCTCTGCTTCCTGCTATACCAAGAAACTGCTGTCAACCCGATACTGAAGATCCCTCCACATGTGCTCTTTCTGTCCATTGGGCTCCCTACCCAATCTACATCCATGAAGCCACATAGCTTCACCTCATCCTCTTGTCTGTACCACAATCCATACCACAATGTGCACCAAGCACGAGGTGCTTGTTTCAACTCGTACAGCGCTCTCTTGAGTCTGCACACATGCGACTCACTGTTGAAGATCTTGAAACCTTCGGGATGCTCTATGTACACCTCCTCCTCAACGACTCCATTGAGGAACATAGTCTTCACATCCATCTGATGAATGTGCCACCCCATCTGTGCTGAGAGAGCAAGAATCGTCCGTATGGAACTTTGCGACAGGTGCAAAGGTCTCCTCATAATCAATCCCCTCTATCTGTGAGAAGCCTCGGGCAACAAATCTTGCCTTTTACTTCTCCACACTCCCATTAGCTGCCTGCTTCACTTTGTAGATCCATCTCGAACCCACCACTGATTTCCCTTCCGGTCTTGGGACAATCTCCCATGCACTGTTTCTGACAATCGAATCATACTCTTCCACCATGGCATCTACCCATGCGGGATCCTCCACAGCTTCCTCGAAAGAGGATGGCTCAGTCACGACACATTTGCTCACAGTAGCCATGTATCTAGTGTACTGATCAGGTGACTATCTCTGTCTGCGCTGTGTTGTGGGTGGTCCTACAACCTTCTCTGCATCTTGAGCCAGTCGCTCAGCTTCTGTAGTACACTTTCGCCCTCTAATGGTTGGCGCTACATGAGTGGTCTCTTCCACTCCATGAACTTCATCTTATGGCTAATCCACATCGTGAAGCTCATCCTTAGGAACTAATAGCTCCTCATCTGCATGCAAGTGTGGCTCCCTCTCAAGCAAACACTTCATGGCTTTCTCCTCCTGAAATTTGATATCCCGTCACACAACAGTCTTGCGACTGTCTGGAAAACACACACGATAGTTGTGGGGCGTATCAGTGTACCCCACAAATATCCCAACCTCTGTGGTCAAGTCCAGCTTCTTCCTTGCATCCTTCGTCACATGCATGTAAACAGGAGAACCAAAAATCCTCAAATGGGAAATATCAGGCCTCTTACCAGAATAAGCCTCCTCATGTGTACTCATGCCAAGTATCTTGTGAGGACAACAGTTCTGCACATATACTGCAGTATTGCATGCCTCCACCCACAAGTGAAGGGGTGGGCCCTGATCATGCAACATCGCCTGTGCAGCACCCACGATCATTATGTTCTTCTGCTCAGCAACCCCATTCTGCTGTGGGTTATGGAGAGCTATGAGCTCTTCGAATCCCTACTGCGCTGCAGAAGTCCTTGAACTTGCCAGAGATGAATTCACCACCATTGTCGCTCCAAAGAGCCTTCACTTTCTTCCCCGATTCCTTCTCGACCAGTGCTTTGAACTCACAGAACTTTGAGTATGTCTCGCTCTTCTTCTGCATGAAGAAGATCCATCACTTTCGAGAGAAATAATCAACAAAGGTGACATAGTATTTGTGCTTTGTTGTCAAAGCTACTGAGAAAGGTCCACACACGTCTGTGTGAATTCTTTCAAGGATCGTCGTGGCACGACTATCCTTCTTGTGAAAGGTTGCTTTCACAAATTTTCCCAAATTACACCCCTTGCACTGATCTGACTACACAAGAGTGCCTTTAGGAAGCCCTGTAGAAAGTTGTTGTAGTATCTTCAAAGCTCCATGGTGAAGGTGGCCCAATCTCTGGTGCCACAGCTCGCCATCATCCCAGATCACCACTCCTTCTGCCTTGCATGCCATTGCTCTGCAGCCATCTACATGCAATTGATAAAGGTTCTTGACTCGAACCCCTACCTTTTGGGTTTCTCCAGTTGTCTTACTGCGCAAGAAAGCATTTCCCTCACTGAAGACAACATCATATCCCTTGTCTTCTAACATAGCCACAGAGATAAGATTCTTCTTCAATCCTAGAACATGCATCACTTCCTTCAATACGAATGGTTTACCAGACTCCCTCTCAAAGGAAATGGTACAGATACCGGTCGCACTATATCTACCATCATCACCCATCTCAATGTGCACTCCAAGATCTTTCTCATCCAGATCAGAAAACAAATATTGATCTCCTGTCATGTGAAAAGATGCACCACTGTCCAAGAACCATACCGATCCCATCACACTTGATACCAAGCATGCGATCAACGAAAAATCTAGCTCAAATTGCGAGGCTAAGGCCTCTCCCACTGCAGATCCAGCAACTTGCTTATTTTTCTTCTTCTACGGACAATTTGTGGCATAATGTCTGTGCTGGTGACAGTGAAAGCACTTCATCTTGGACATGCCCTACTTCTTGCCTTTCGCACCGGAATGAGAAGCTTTCTTGTTCTTCCCCTTCTTTTCTTTGGCATCCAAAGCGCAATTTTCTTCATCAGATGCCTTTGATGAAGATCTGTCCCTGGTATTCCGCCTGATCTCCTCTTGCACAAGATCCGACCAAAGTCTCTCCCATCCTGGCAATTTCTCCCGACCATTGACAGAGTCCTGATAGGAATGCCAACTCTTTGGAATACCAAGTAGAGCCAAGCTCACCAAGTCCTCATCATTGATAGTCAACCCCACACTTCCCAGCTCATCCCGGCATTGGTTGAACTTCGTGAGATACTTGGGCATACTGTTATGAAACCAACTTCAAGAAAGATAGAAAAGATAGATCAACACCTTAGAATTCAGCCTCTTCGAGGGGGAAACCTCCTTTACATTAGATAAATGAATAATTCTTGGATGATTCAAATGATAAAACCTCCTTTCTATATATAGGAGTCTAAGGAGTCACAATATAACCCAGCCGACTTAATAATAATATTATAAAGCCACAAAAATAACAATAGAGGGATTCTATGGGGCACAGTAATAACAATATGGGGACAATAGGGGCACAA
>APFE031744368.1:245148-282700 GCA_000404065.3 Pinus taeda | reverse complement strand
ATCTCCACCTGTTACACACAATACAGCTTAGATCTGATCTCCAAATCTATTCCACTGCTTGCCTGCCTCCACTGCTCAATACCTGCTCAAGAATGGATGAGAATGGTTGAACCAAACTCGTATTTACCTCAAAAAAATCACTCACACTGGGAATCACGTGAGCAGAGGCTATAATCACTTGGTATTGGCCAATTCTCATTGGCATAACTCAATCCCATTGATTGTGCAAATCCTCATGCACAACTATAGTCACAACTAATAGCAATCTAATCCTCTAACACCTGTCCCTGCTGAATTGAACATGCACTGACATGCAATTGAGTTAACTGATGTATTCTTTAGTTTCATTATGATTTAATAATTAGTTTAACAACTCATCATTAGTCCATTTGCAGTTAGAATAATTACAACTAGTTTAATCAAGTCAAACTGAACACAACTCCATCAACTCCACCAAACTCAATCGATTCAGTTCTAACTGAAGTCATGCATGCAACAACTCAATTGACACACAAAGAAGATGTATTTCCTTCTGACAGCTGCATGTGCCACATTTGTAGCTAAAACTGAAGTGCTCCAAGAGAATAAGATAAATCTTATAGTCTAAATATTATTAATAATATTTGACTGCTCTATAATTAGACTTGACAGTGTCACCGCTATTGTCTAAAAATAGAAGTCCATCTATTTTTTCCAAGTTGACCAATCATCCATAAACAACATCTTGCAACTCATAGACATGATCCATATGTCTAAAAATAGACATAGTCTAAAAATAGACTTTGCACCATACTTTGCCTGCGGGCCCACTTAGTGAAGGCGACTGTTTTCACTAAGCTCCATCATCTTGTTGCAATCTAAACTCTCCCTCTCAACAAGATATGGATTATCAGCAACCCCTATCCTGCCTCGGTGGTATTCGAATTTGCTCCTGGTGAGAGCCTTCGTCAGAATATCAGCATCCTGATCCTCCGTTGGAATGTATGAAAGTAACATGATTCTCCGCTGCACACAATCTCTAATATGATGGTACCTGATGTCAATGTGTTTAGATCTATCATGAAATACAGGATTAGCTGAGAGTTTAATGCAACTCTGGTTAGCACAGTAAATCACAGTAGGATCCAAATGAGAACCGAAAAAACCAACCAGAATCTTCCTCATCCATATAGCCTCACATGCAGCCAAACTTGCTGCCATATACTCGGCCTCTGCTGAACTGAGTGCCACAGATCTATGCTTCCTGCTGTACCAAGAAACTATTGTCGACCCAATATTGAAGACCCCTCTTGATGTTCTCTTTCTGTCCATTGGGCTCCCTGCCCAATCTACATCTGTGAAGCCACATAGCTTCACCTCATCCAATCCATATCCCGATGTCCCTCTCTTGAGCCTGCACACATGCGACTCGCTACTAAAGACCTCAAAGCCTTCAGGCTGCTCAATGTACACCTCTTCCTCAATGACTCCTTTGAGGAATGTAGTCTTCACATCCATCTGATGAATGTGCCATCCCATCTGCACTGAGAGAGCAAGAATCGTCTGTATGGAAGAATACCTTGCGACAGGTGCAAAAGTCTCCTCATAATCGATCCCCTCTATCTGTGAAAAGCCTCGGGCAACAAATCTTGCCTTGTACTTCTCCACACTCCCGTCAACTGCCTGCTTAACTTTGTAGATCCATCTCGAACCCATTCCGGTCTAGGAACAATCTCCCATGCACTGTTTCTGACAATAGAATCATACTCTTCCACCATGGCGTCTACCCATGCAAGATCCTCCATAGCTTCCTCGAAAGAGGATGGTTCAGTCACAACAGACTTTCTCATAAGAGCCTTGTATCCAGTGTACCGATCAGGTGACTATCTCTGTCTACGTTGGGTTGTAGGTGGTCCTACAACTTTCTCTGCATCTTGAGCCAATCGCTCAACTTCTGTCAAGCGCTTTCGCCCTCTGATGGTTGGCGCTGCTTGAGTGGTCTCTTCCACTCCATGAACCTTGTCCTGTGGCTGATCCACGTCCTGAAGCTCATCCTTAGGAACTAATAGCTCCTCATCTGCATGCAAGTGTAGCTCGCTCTCAAGCAAACACTTCATGGCTTTCTCCTCCTGAAATTTTATATCCCGTCACACAAAAGTTTTACCACTATCTGGCAAATATACACGATAGTTGTGAGGCGTATCAGTGTACCCCACAAATATCCCAACCTCTGCGGTTGGCTCCAACTTCTTCCTGGCATCCTTCGTCACATTCATGTAAACATTAGCACCAAAAATCCTCAAATGATAAAGATCAGGCTTCTTACCAAAATAAGCCACCTCGGGTGTACTCATGCCAAGTTTCTTATGAGGACAACGGTTCTGCATATAAATTGTTGTATTGCATGCTTCCACCCACAAGTGAAGGGGTAGGCCCTGATCATAGAACATCACGCGTGCAGCACCCACGACCATTCTGTTCTTCCGCTCAGCTACCCCATTCCACTATGGGTTATGGGGAGCTATGAGCACTCTTCGAATCCCTTCTGCCTTGCAGAAATCCTTGAACTCGTCCAAGATGTATTCACAACCATTATCGCTCTTAAGAGCCTTCACCTTCTTCTCCAACTCCTTCTCGACCAGTGCTTTGAATTCACAGAACTTTGAATATGTCTCGCTCTTCTTCTGCATGAAGAAGATCCAGCACTTATGAGAGAAATCATCAACAAAAATCACATAATACCTATATTTTGTTGTCGAAGCTACTGAGAAAGGTCCACACATGTCTGTGTGAATTCTCTCAAGGATCATCGTGGCACGACTATCCTTCTCATGAAAGGTGGCTTTCACAAACTTCCCCAAAGTACACCCCTTGCACTAATTTGAATGCGCAAGTGTGCCTTTAGGAAGCCCTGTAGTCATCTGTTGTAGTATCTTCAAGGCTCCATGGTGAAGGTGACCCAATCTCCTATGCCACAACTCACCATCATCCCCGATCACCAATCCTTCTGCCTTGCCTGCCATTGCTGCACATCCATCTACATGCAACTAATAAAGGTTCCTTACTCGAACCCCTATCTTCCAGGTCTCACCAGTTGTCTTGTTGCGCAGGAAAGCTTTTCCCTTGCTGAAAACAACATCATACCCGTTGTCTTCTAACATCTCCACATAAATAAGATTCTTCTTCAATCCTGGAACATGCATGACATCCTTCAATATGAAGGGTTTACCAGACTCCCTCTCAAAGGAAATGGTACCGATACTGGTCGCACTGTATCTACCATCATCGCCCATATCGATGTGCACTCCAAGATCTTTGTCCTCCAGATCAGAAAACAAATCTCTATCTCTCGTCATGTGAAAAGATGCACCACTGTCCAAGAACCACACCAATCCCATCACACTTGAAACCAAGCATGTGATCAATGAAAAATTAAGCTCAAACTGTGAGGCTAGAGCCTCTCCTACTGCAGATCCAGCAGCTTGCTTGTTCTTCTTCTTCTGCGGAAAATTAGTGGCATAGTGTCCGTGCTGGTGACAGTGAAAACACTTCACCTTGGACATGCCTTGCTTCTTGCCTTTTGCACCATACTGAGAAGCTTTCTTCATCAGCTCCCTTTGATGAAGATCTGTCCCTGGTACTCCGCCTAATCTCCTCCTCCACAAGATCTAACCACAGTCTTTCCCGTCCTGGCAATTTCTCCCGATCATTAACAGAGTCCTGATAGGAATGCCAACTGTTCGGAAGACCAAGGAGAGCCAAGCTCACCAAGTCCTCATCATCGACAGTAACCCCCACACTTCCCAGCTCATCTCGACACTAAGTGAACTTCGTGAGATACTTGGGCATACTGTCACCCTTCTCACATTTGATGTTTCTGAGTTTATCTTTGAGCGCCAGATTCCTATGATCGCTCTTGCTTTGGAATAATTCTATTAACAATTTCCACATCAAATATGGAGTATCCTTTCCATGGAGGCTGGACACGATGTGATCCTTCACGCCCTCCAATAGAATCCTTCAACATTTTGCGGTCTTCTTTTGCCAAGCATCAACTTGAGTAGCATCAGTAGGCTTTGGGAAATTCGTCTCTATGAACTCCTTTAGCTCGTTTTCATCCAATACTACTTCCATCCTGTCCTTCCATGCAATATAGTTCGTATTTCCCTCAAGGGCATACTCCAATCGCAATCCTGTGAAAGACATCTTAGTTTTTGACACCAAGAAAACACTGCTGCAAATTTGAATTCCACTAGCTCCAACTCAACTGCTTCCGATCTAGAATTCGTGAGAACAAGGTATTTCTTGTACAGAGATCGACTATATGGGCATTCACCAGATATCTCACCTTCCAAAGGAAGGATGAATCCAAAGGCTACCTGGCCCGATTACAGACTCTGCCTGAAGAAATAGAATGTAAACACTTCCTGAATAGTAGATCTGATGATCAACAGCTCTGATAGCATGTAGAACTTCTTCTACAAATCAGCTAGCTCTGATACCATGTAGAAATTTTGAATAATATGACACATATTCACAGAGATTATCCTGATTATACACTATTGCGGAATACATGCATAATACATAACCTGCTCTACGTTGATCATCAATTTACAAAATCAGAAACAATAACATGCGCACATAGAAGCATCAATCACACATATCAACACAGTATTTTCCCGCGGAAAGCATCTTGCTAAAAACCCCAACTATCTGTATATTATATTGATTGAGAACATGTAACAAACATAGTACAATACTCTTCACAAGTATCCAACACTATCTCCACCTGTTACACACAATACAACTCAGATCTGATCTCCAAATCTATTCCACTGCTTGCTTGCCTCCACTGCTCAAGAATGGACGAGAATGGTTGAACCAAACTCGTATTTACCTCAAAAGAATCACTTGCACTAGGAATCACGTGAACAAAGGCTATAATCACTTGGTATTGGCCAATTCTCATTGGCATAACTCAATCCCATTGATTGTGCAAATCCTCATGCACAACTATAGTCACAACTGATAGCAATCTGATCCTCTAACACCTGTCCCTGCTGAACTGAACATGCACTGACATGCAACTGAGTTAACTGATGTATTCTTTAGTTGCATTATGAGTTAATAATTAGTTTAACAACTCATCATTAGTCTATTTGCAGTTAGACTAATTACAACTAGTTTAACCAAGTCAAACTGAACACAACTCCATCAACTCCACAATCAACTCCGCCAAACTCAACTAGTTGAGTTCTAACTGAAGTCCTCCATGCAATAGCTCAAGTAACCCATAAGAACCACATATTTCCTTCATGAAATTGCATGTGCCACATCCGTAGCTTGAATTGAAGTGCTCCAAGAGAATAAGATAATGTTTAGAGTCCAAATATTACTAAGGGCAAATAATATTTGACTGTTTCTATTTTTACTTGACAGTCTAAAAATAGACTTTGATCACTCCTGCTGTGATCATCCCTGCTATGGTCACTCCTGCTGTGATCATCCCTGTTGTGATCCAAAAATAGAACTTGTGCCATAATTTTCCTGCGGGCCCACTTAGTGAAGGAGACTCCTTTCCACTAAGCTCCATCATCTTGTTGCATTCTCAACACTCAGAGAATGAATGAAGAATCAAACTGGAGCATAGTCATGAATTTCTTGTTGCAACAGATTGTTATCTTTAGATTTTCTTTATTGTTCGCTTAATTTGTTAAATTTTTTCTGAAGACTTTTATATAGTTTACTATTTTTTTAATATTAATAGGATATTTAAACCACTTTCATGCATTTAGAAAGGGGTTTTGAATTTTTAAAAGACAACTTTGAACTTGCACTATTGTTTAAATCCAAAGTTATCTTATTGAGAAGCGGAACCTTAAGCTATATTTTTATGAGTAGAGTAATGATGTATCAGGTACTACTATCTTTATATTATTGTTATGTTTCATTGAAATATATAGTGAATTTCTTATAATTTTTTTCGTTATATAAATGCTTTGAAACTAGTCATATAGTGTCACTATTGATGTGTAGGATTGTATCATTTGTGATTGTATATGAGATAACGAATTCTTATACGTGATTAAGTTTTAATCAACTAAATTAATTAACTATTTAATTAATTTAGTTTATCTTATTTTTTTCCCTTTCATAAAGTGTTTAATTATCTAGATTGTTGCATGTTTTGTGAAATTTTTATATGAATCACATATAAAGAGATATTATTCCCGGTAAGTAAGTAGGATAATTTTTACTTAGTAATATCATATATAGATTTTAAATCATTCCATTAGTCTGACTGTGTTTCTATTATTCTATTATACATCTTTAAATGGGAAACTAGTCCCTTTATCCCTAATGGGACCCACCATTTCCAATGGAAAAGGAGCTACCTTAAGTTCCCAACTGAGTAGTATTCCCTGATGTTGAGGCAAATATTTTCTAGCGTTCAACAGTTTTGGCGCTAGAAGGAGGGCCTCAACTATGAATGGCAACAAGGCTTAATCCTAAATCAAAACTTCATCCAAAGAGTCATTCTCCCTCAAAGTCTCCCCCAACTTCTAGATCTCATTCTAAATATCCTACTTCCAGACCATAAGTTGTGAAAACAACTACAAGATCTCCTAGCACACACCCTGAGACATCTTATCAACCTCCTTCTCAAGAGTTACCTGAAGTTCAAAACCTAATTCAAGAATTAGAATGAATTTCTATATGAAAAGAAAGGCCACAACAATCGGAATTATCTTAAGGTAGTGTATCTTCATCTTTCCAGACTTCTCTTATTTTGACTCAATCCCAAAGTGAGAATCTAGGGGTTACTCCATTTGAGTTTCCCTTACCTTCCCACTGAAGAAAGACAAAAAAATATGAATCACCATCATCCACTAGTGAAATTTTATCATCCACTCCACCACAAAGACCTTCATTTCATACCCCTCATTCTCAATCAGTTAGTGCTAGTTTAACCGGCATTAGCACAGGGGCTACTTCTTCTTCCACATACTCAACCTCTTCTACTATCACAACTCCTTCTACCCAAGTTCTCATAGTGGTAGGCCAAAAACAACCAAACAAACCTTGGACCAATCATGGAGTTGTTCAAATGGCAATACCTATCCATCCTTTACCTAAGCACCTTGAAAGATGGATGCCTAAGTTCAATCCAAATGAAAAAATGCCATCTAAAGAGAATTCACATAATTACATGTTGGCCATTAATTTTAATGGGGTTTCAAAAGAAGATTTTGTATGTAGACTTTTTCCCTATACTTTTGTACGATCAACAGGATCCTGGTACTTTTCTTTACCATCAAGTTCAATTAATAATTGGAATACATTTCAGGAGCAATTTCTGACTAAGTTTTGTGATGATCGTACAACAACTACTTTGATTAACGATCCTTCCAATCTTAAAATAAATCAAGGTGAAATAATCAAGGATTCTAGAAACTTCAGAGCCTATTGAATATGTACAAATAGAATGATATATCTCTACACTTCCCTCTAATATTGCGATATTCGTAGATAGAGCTAGTAAAATCACTTTAAGTGACAACATGAAAGAAGCTTTATTTGTTGAAAAAAAAATTGCTTTAGAGAAAAAACCATTCTAGAAGATAGAAAATCAAAGAAAGTAACTTTCAAGGAAGAAACCAAAAAGAAACCACCTAAAGACCCTTTCGATTTATAGGGATTACAAAAAGTCCTCAAAACAATGTCAAACAAAATGGTCGAGATAAAGAAATAGGTCTTAGATACTTTAAAAATACCTTTTAGACCATTTAAGAAAGCTCAATCTTCATCATCTCAACCATCTAATATTATATTTAATGTTGAATCAAATCAGGAGGAAGACAAGGAGTCAGCCCTATCTGTGGAAGAATCAAAAGAAGAATAACTAGTGGAAGCACATGGATTATGGGATTTTATTCTTACTACATCAGAAAATGAGGAAGAAGGAGAAGCTCTACTAGTTGAAACTAGGAGTAAAAAATATGTTAATTCATCATCATCAAATCCGAAACAGAGGTCAACCACTCCTATTAATAAAGATAAAAGAGTAATCAAGAAATCTCCTCCTAAATCTTCTGATTCCATTCCATCTTCTTCAAATTCCCCTTATGCATCTAAAACTCTTGTTATTTCTGATAAAGATATAGAATATAACATTGTGGAAGATATGAAGAAAGTTAAAGCTAATCTTTCCATGTATGAGGTAAGCAAGCTTAATCAACAACAAAAAATATTTCTAAAAGAATTAAATACTGTTCCTACATCTCCTTTGCCAACTGCTAAAGCCTCACTTGGAAAAGGAAAGCCCCCAAGTGATTCCCCAGATAAAATTGATGTTTTCGGTGCAATTTTAATTGGAGATCAGTACAACTCCCATACCTCGCATTTTCTTTTAACCTTTGAACAAAATGTATAATTAGTACTAGTGAACAAAGGTGCTTCATTTGTATAATTAGTACCAGTGAACAAAGGTGCTTCATTTGTTGAACATCCTTCTTGACTGGCCATTCTTATGCACTAAATATTTCTTCTAGTGCTTAGGCTATAACAAAAGGAACCTGCTCTAATACTAATGGATGAATACTTAGCAATTACTAGGTGGGCGAGGGACTTAGTAGTGTCTTTTAAATGATCAAATTCAAATTATTTTAACATCTTTTAATATTTTCTTTTACAGTAAGCAGAGTTGTATATGTGTTCAACATTTAACAACGAGTTCAAAGTAATACACACAATAAAGAAATTCAACACATGTAGACACCAGATATAAGTGGAAACCCATAAAAGGAAAATCCATGAATTTTGGTTGTCGTGATGTGAAGGCAAGCTCCTACTTCCTCTTTTACATTAATATTTTGTAGGATTCTACATACATGAGGCTTCTACCTCGATCTTATTTACAACCTACAACTTGTTGGTAAGATCCCACTTCCTCTTCTATTGGCTCCAACCTACTCTTTTTTCAGGCTAATACCTAAGAGAAGACAACAATCCCCTAAGAAAATACAAATCCAACTTGTTGGCTACTTGGTATTTGTCATTGTTATGAGTTCTGTTTCTGTCCTCTTTTGAGTTTCTTATCTTCTCTACTTCTCTTCCTCAATTGTGCTTCACTTTTGCTCCTTTTTCTTTCTCTCTTTACGAGGAAATTCATGAATTTTTTTATCACAAAATTTAGTTCTCTATAAATATAACATTCATAAATGCATCTTTTTATACAAAGGGCTTACTAACTATTTATTTTCCATGCAAGAATCTAAAATGAAAGGTTGCCTCTTTGTATTCTAAGGCCCTTTGTGCTCTACCTCTTCATTTTTAAATTCAAAGATGAAGTCAAGGGAAATGGATTTTGTAATATTAAAAAAAATTGGAATAATACAAGCCATCAACAATGATTGCACTATATGGTTTATAAATGTACATTCAACACATATTATTACACTATATAGTGCCTTCTTACATATGTAAAATTAGCATATAGGATTCTGTAAGCTGATAATATTAAATTCAAATGTCAATTTTTCCAAACCTTGTTCTCAAATTCCAATGTGCCATATATTCATTCTCTTTGTAAGATAATCGACAAATTTACTTTGTTTATAAAATAATCTATAAATTTACTTTGAAGTCATAGTATTTTTGGTTTTATCAGCCTTACACACCACTATAATCAGTCACTGAATCACACTATAATTAGCCTTTCAATCCATAGTAATCAACCCTCATTGGATCAACCTTACACATCACTTCAATCAGCCTTGGATCGACCTTGAATATTCATTACTAAAATCAGCCTTGAGTATTCAATTGACATCAAATTTTTAGTCATTTGATATCAATGTCAATGTTACCAACAATGAAAACATAAAGAAAGTTACATAATGACTGCCATTGGAAATGGTCCACATACCTGCAACAATTTCAGTAGAAAAAATCATGTTGAAAATTGTGTCAGTCGGCCCCTAATTGTGTTACTAGCCATAATTCTTAACTCTTGTAGGCATGATACCTATAGGTGACCACAATTATACCACAATGAATCTAACTTCACTGCCACATACCAGATGTTGACTATAGGTAAACAAGTTCCAAACTTCCACCTATAGGATGCACTCTTGTACCAAATGAGCTAACTTTGCACTCCTTCAACTGATCATTCCTAGATGATATGGGAGCCACAATATAGTCAAGTGGCAAGGCACTTTGTGTGGAGAGGATAGTAGAAATACTTTAGAACTATTTCTACTAGACAAACTTTAACATGACGTAAACAAGTATATCATATCGTGCACTCTTTGTGCCATTGCTAAACTAGCCATCAAGAAACAGGGGTTTTACACTTCTCTACCTACCCTACACAAGCCTTAGGAGTTAGTCTACATGGATTACATGTCAATTTTTCCCACCACTAAGCATGGTACAATTGTGTGTTTGTGGTTGCCAATCAGTTCTTCAATATGGTCATTTTGGCACCATGCAAGAAGCCTATCACAAATGAAACCACTTTTAAACCATTCTTTGAGTGTCTTTTTGTTAATTTTTGGGTACAACCTTAGACCATAATTTCATATATGAATAGCAGGTTCCTCAGTAGCTTCTTCTCTATATTATTGTCTCTGATGGATACCAAGTTGACCAAATTGTCTACCTTTCATCCCCAAACATGTGGAAAAATAAAAGTGGTCAATAGGATTATTGCGCATATATTTGGCATGTACAACCTGAAGCCTTAATACGCATGGAGATTAATACTTCCATATTTTAAACATATCTATAATAAATCCCTCCACAACTCTATTGACCACAATGAATTTCAAGTGTGCTTGGGGTTCCAACCATTGGCCTCAATTGATGTAGCTATGTTTGTTGCAACTTCACTAGTAGAGCCCTCCCAAGATCAAGTCACAGGGACATAGAAAAGCCAAATTTGTTGAATTGATCCAACACCTCCAACAAAAGGTTCATGATATCTTGCCAAGTACAAGTAGCGACATGACTAAACCAGGGTCCCACAGAAGTTTTAGGTTATTTATAAGGTGTGGTTGCAATTATAGAATGAGTGCCTCACAAGCCACCTTAGGAATCTCAGACCACTCCAATATGGACATTACACAATCATAAGGGTTGTGGGTGATTTTTTTTGAATTGAGTATTCCCCCATTCCTTGGCTTTCACCCTATATTTAATGTGGAGTTGCTTTGACCATATTTTCCACCTTTATTGGACACCTAGAAGGTATATAAGCATTTGGTGCCCATAGAACTCAATCCTAACTACATTGAATAGGCTACAATGAATCAGATCATAGACACCAAGATAAAGGATATTTGCCAACAACATATACAACTCTACCAAGTTGTTAAATCAAGGTAACTTCTTCATTAAGGAAAGTGGCTCACCAGGAGCCAAATTTAATAGAATTTTCCCAATTTTCCAAGGGAAGTTAACATAATGGGGACTATTTCTTCCTCGGGGGGGGGGGGGACCAATACAAGTGGATATCAGTGATCACTGACCTATTCCACTAACTCAGTGGTTCTGTATCTTCTTGACAATTTTCTTATAGTATTTTTTGGGTCCCAAACTTCCAAGGTTATTTTGAGGACCAAAATGATGTTTTTTAGCAACTTGTGGGACCAAGGGTGGCCATGGAATCTCGAAGCCCTAGTCAAAACTTGCATTCCTTGGATAATTTTTTCCAATGATCTATTATGTGCCCCAAATAAATACTATATGTAAAATTTGTGCCTTTAAGAAGTTGATGTACTAACTGACCACCTTAGGACATAGAAACCTTTTGGCACTTCATTGTCTAGGGTTATCTATTTATGTTAAAAGACCACTATTTTGAACTCTTCTAATATCTTTTGTGAATGCATGTTGTTGCCATCTCTTGGAACATGTAGCTTTATGTTGGTAAAATTCTTCAGGACCAGGGCCATTGTGGGACACTGGTACCCAATAGTATCCACTGATTGCCATGACCACGCTATATGATGGTTTTGAGGCAAGGATATGCCTTGGTTTTTGTATACTTTGATGCGAGGAAGCCTTGCCTAGGGATGCACTTCCCAATATGGGGGTGCCAATAGAACTTGGAAGGCAAGTGACTACATGAAGGGGCTGGTCAGATTGCCTGTGGGATTGTGTAGCAGAGAAGGGAAGGTTAGGGATATATTGTTTTTGGTCATTTGCATTGCCCTATGGAATCGGATGCACATTGGGAGTGATCCCTAGGACAATGAGACAGTATCTGTTCACTGAGAGGACAAGTGGCATAGGATTGTAGCACTGGACATTGGATGTAGTTTGACCCTGGCGGTGGATTCTGGACTTCTTGGGAAGGAGGTGAATCCTAGTATTACTTAAGGGTGGAGTTGTGAGCCTATGGATTCCCTTGTTGTGGATGCAGACATTGTATCTTTTTATTTGATGGTTGAGAAAATGTATATATATATATATATATGTGTATGTATGTATGTATGTATGTATGTATGTATGTATTATTGTAAATATTGTATCAAGTTGGTTTATAAAGCTCCACAGACAATATGGTTATTTGTTGGTTGAAGCAAATGTGTATGTGTATATGTGGTTATTGTAAATACTGTAATGAGCTATGTTATAAAGCTCCAGTAAATGGTATGATTGTCGTGTTTCAGTAGTGGTCATTGTGAATACTACAATGAGTTGTGTTATAAAGCTCCATGGGTAGTATGTTTTGTTTTCAATAGTCTTGTTGGTTATAGGTGTCATTGGACACCGAGGACGGTGTTCCCCTAAGGGGGAGGGTTCTGTAATAGCCCCAGTGAAAATTCCATGTAAAAATATATATAAGGCCAGGGTGATGGGACACATATTCCAAGCTGAATGGTGGGGGAATCATCTTAATGGGTATTGATTCGGTTTATTACGGCTAAGGGAATTGGAAAAGGCAATGGCTAAGGTTTTGGAAAGGCATGAGGCATTAATTGTCATTTTATTTATGAAAATAATGGAAATTAGGAGAAAAGGAAGGTGAAAGGTCACATGTTGCATGTGAGGAGGAAATTGAAGGAAAATAATGGAAAATGAATATAATAGAGGCCTCATTAATAAAAAGGCTTCTAAGGATCAATGGGAAATACTTGGTCAGTTCAGTTTTGGAGCTCTCTCATTATTCTCTCTCCTTCTCATACTCTTGGAGACTTAGAGTTTTATTGGAGCACTCTTGGAGGGTGTGGCATACTTGGATTCTTGGAGGAAGAAGGCAAAAGAAGAGCAGGAAAGTGCAAGACAACTTTGGGATCAGAATCCACAACAATTTTGCTTGCAGGTATAAAGTTGCATGTATGCTTTCTTCACTAGTTTTGGCATGCATGGCACATGCATGTGGTTTCTTGCTTATGATATGTCACTGGCATGGAGAATTTCCTAGATTGATATTGGATTTGCCTAGCCTTTCCATTTCCTGGATAGCCATGGAGATTGTGGGATTATTTCCTTGTTTTGTTTTAGTTGCTTCTCATGTTTCCTTAGCTTAGGTTGAGTTATTAGTTCCTGAAAGCCTTGGTTGGACAAATTCTCTGGAAGCCCTGTAATGGATTGGGTTGAGTTACTAGTCCTGGAACCCTTGGTTGGACAAATTCTTTGGAAGCCCTGTAACAACTTGGGTTGATTTATTAGTCCTGGAAGCCTTGGTTTGACAAACGCTTTTGAGCCCTTGGTGGGTTGAGATACTAGTCTTGGAGCCTTGGTTGGACAAATGCTCTAGAGCTCGACAACAGTTGTGGGTTGAGTTACTAGTCCTGGAGCCTTGGTTGGACAAACGCTCTAGAGCCCATCAACAACCATGGGTTTAGTTTCTAGTCATGGATGTCGGGTTGGAACAAACACTCTGGAGCCCTAGAAGGCTAGGATAGAGACCAATCTGATGTTGGTTTTGTGATGTCTAAGAGGTGGAATCACTATTTGATGGGTTGAGGTGGATGGCCTCTGGAAGGCCTTGATAATCTTTTATTGATGTTTTCTATGAGATCCCATATTCATGCTTGGAATATGGCATGAGGGTGAATGGATAAAGAGATATTTGGTTCAACCATTCTATGGTCTAGTGGAACGTGGAAGTCCAATCCCGAGTTTGGATTTTGCATCATTAATGAAATGTTATTCCTCTCGGTATTTATATGAGTATTATGATGGATTATATGTGGTGTATATGGTTGTGATTTCAATGATATTTTTGTCCCTATTATGCTGGTTATGTATATGTTTTATCACAACATCCATGAGTGGCTCTCATCATGTTCTTACTTTTTATTGAATGATCACTGTATCTATGACCTAATGGATGAAATGGCAGCTAATGTGATAAGGAGACAATGCTTCATAGTGTATCTCGTATAACTATGAGACTCCTATGCTCATATATGTTGTTTACACCTGTAGATTACATATTACTAAGTGTTTGAAAAAATGCCTGCCATGGCTAGTAGGGGTCCAGTCAAGGTCTTAAACAAGTATTTTCTTTAGTACTGTCATTTCCATGTTATTTTATTGATTTGAAGAGATGGTTCAATTTTAGCAGTGACCAGGGCTTTAGACCTAAAAAAGTGGCTCAAATCTCAGAGTCGCTAGCATAACATTGACAATTTGGGTCTATCGTCGCTGGCACACAAGCTTGTGAGAGTGACTATAGGGTTATAGTCCCATGCATACCTTGTCATGGGAGAAACTTTGGGTTTAATTCATCTAACTTTTAGGTTAACTCAGGGATTGGGCACCTGGAGTTGTGGATTAGCTCCTAGGGGTCCTAAAGCACCTGAGGGAGGTATGTGTGTTGTGTTTCCATCGATTCCATTTCCTTAAGGTTACCTAGGAGGTTGAATCATATCGTAGTAGCCTCTCATTACATGTTTACCCCAGCTGGCCAGTTGCTTGGGTAGATGTGGGAGGAGGGTGTTATAGAGTAGTATCAGAGCATGGTTGTGCTCTCCTTGGGTTGTGTATTTATCATGATTTCATGTTGGTTGCATATGTGTTCATTATGCATGTAGTCCATATGGTGTTGATCATGGTTGCAGTGATGTCACCATGTGAAGGTTGAAGGTGTTGTTGTAGAGTATGTCTTCATGTGTGTATGGTTGATTATGCATTGTTATGCACATCAATGTTCACATGTTATCAAATACACGTGAGGTGGTTGTTATTGTCATCCATGAGGTAATGGTTTTTGTAGTTGATATGGTCATGCATTGATGACTGGACTCCAGCTAGAATGGTGTGTATATGGTTTTTCACTCATGTGTTATATGTCTATATGTAGTTGTTATGCAAGTATAGTCTTGGTTACAGTTATGCATGAATAGTAGGCCAAAAATGCCTTGTGAAGTCATTGTATGCAAATTTAGTTCATCATGGTGCTATTGGTTATTATGATGCTAATGTGTTGGTTGAGATAAAACAAGATATATAGATCACCATAATGAGGTTGCAGCATCAGACTTTGGGATAAGAGAAAATAGTCATACAAGTATTGTATGTTTGGCAAGTAGGTATGTAATTTAAGGATTTTCATATGCATTAGGTTTATGTAGATTTCTTTTGATGTTATGGTTACATTCATGATAGATGTTAGTTGATTAGTGTAGTTATATTCACATGTGTCAGATAGTCAAGATTGATAGTAACATGTAGTTGTATGCATTGCTATTGTTGTTTTATATTATATAACCTAATGATTATGTTATATGTTGTTGATGAGTATGTTATAGGTTAACTTGTTGTTGTTATATGACTTTAGCTTGACGATTAGGTTATATGTTGTCGATGAGCATGATATATAGCTTATGGTTGTTATATGCTAGTAACTTGATGATTATGGTTATTTCATTAAGATCTTGATGCCATATGTATCATGCTAAATTGAAATGTCCTATGCAGATGGTTAGGGTTACTACATTCAGGTATGAGTCGACTTATTGTATTGCCTCATGTGTTACTAATCTAGATCGATCATACATATGTGATTGCTACGCGTAAATTATTATGAGTTTATGATGTGAACATGTTAGTTAGTTAGTGTTATGGATATAGTGATCTTATCTATGTTTGAGTTGAAATGTTGTAAATTTATATCTTGCTAACTAGATTGATTGTGCAAACAAGATAGCCTCCTTAGAGATACATTAAGGTATGAGCTTTCTTATGTCATCTATTTAGCTTTTGAATGTTTGATTATCTTGTCTATTTGGTGTTTGAGTGTTTGGTGTCTATTATGTCACTTAGTTGATTTATTTAACATGGTATGTTTGCAAGTTGGTTGAATGTTTGATGAATTTCATAATATGAGTGTGTTTATAAGGTTTCTTGTTGAAATGATCTTGTTTTAAAAGGAATGTAGTAACACATATGTGTTGAGATAGTTGATATGTACTTGAGTATAGTAGGTGATAGTTGTAGCATTGTGCCTGAGGAATAGGAGTTAACTATGAATTATAACATGATTGTTAGTCTTGGTAAAGGTTGATTTCAAGTTGATAGATATGATTGTCTTGATATTTAGGAATGTGTGATTGACATGGGTAAATAGTTGTAGGAAACATGCTTGTATTAGTATGACAAGGTAATAGTTGATGTGTTTATATAACTAACAGTTGGGTGATGTGATAATACATAGTAAGCCTCGATTACAACAAGGAAAATAAGGTAAAAGAAAGGAATTGGACAAGAATTACTTTGGCTATCTTTGGAAACCCTAATTCCAAACAAATGAGTGCCTTGCATATAGGAAGTCTTCTTAAGCTTTATTTTGTTTGACATTATGTGGATATGTGTTATAGTCATGAACATGTACTTGACAGGTATATTATCCAATCTCTAGCTGCAAGAGGATCTATCAAGGGAATTGGAGTCCCTTGAGAGATGGCATGGATGTGTTCAGTTGCAAGAATTTTGCTTGCCACAAAAAGGTAAAGTAACCAGTGTATTGCTATGTTTATTTATGCACTGACAGTTACGTGTTGATGGCAGTATGATGTAGGTGATTGCATGGCAAAGATATTTCCACAAAATCTTGAAGAAGGCTCGAATTGAGCTTCCCTTGGGAACCGTTATTGAGTCACAGTGTTTTTTGCTAGCCTTGTGCTTATGGTCTTTTGGTGCTTTGTTGTGATTGATTGTGGTTTTGTTTGCATTTTATGCATGGCCATGCCACTTGGGTTTTGGTATCGTTATTGGTTTTGTGGTTTCCTTCTTGGTTGTTTCTTGTATCTCCTTTTATGTTTTGAGTCTTGGGAAATGTTTGGGAAAGAGGAAAGTTAATGGAGCTCGGGGATTTTTGTGTGGTACCTAAAAGGTAATGTGAGATTCAGATAAAGCTCGGTGCATGAGTAAGCGTAGTGGAAGGTAAGACTATGATAGTCGGTAGGACTGGTTGGGTCCATTGTGGTAAATGGACGATGGTAGTACAGACATGTGAAAGGTAACTAGTAAAGGTAAAGTAAATGGATATGAGGTGTTAGATGCCTTGGCTATGTTGGGAATGATTGTTCTCAATGTTGTGCATGTTGTGCATGGATAAAGGAAGTTCTCTTAACCTAGAGGTTGTGTTATCTAGTAATTATGTTATGATCATGATTATGTTGATGTTTATATATGTATACATGTACGTATGTATGTTGCTGTCTGACAGGATGATAATTATTTTACGCTAATGATTATATATCTATGTATCTATGTCATTGTCCAATAGATTATCAAGAAATGTTCTTGCGGTGGAATGATTGCTGATGCAAGCGAATGGCATGAAGAGATTCCTATTTCAGGAGGAATCAAGTGGGAAGAGTAGCCTGAAACATCTACGAGGTCAGTATCATGTGGTTATGAGTTGATATTATGTGATTATATTATGTCTATGTTATGGACAGGTTATACCAAGGAATACATCAACAAAATGAAAGCAGTATGGTCTACGGCATGTTGGGACAAGCATGGATAAGACACTGGAAGAAAGGTTGCTTGGTAGAGGTAGTGTGGTTTCGTATATGTGGTACATACATGTTGTACATGTTGCATCTATGATGATTGTGAGCATGTAGTATTGTGCATATGTAGTGTGTGTAGATGTTGTTTATGCAATATTATGTACAGGGTGTTAATATAGATAGTGTTGTATGAATGTTACATATTTAGTGCTAGGTATATATGGTGCTATTTACATGTTGGATATACGGTGTTGTGTACATATTCTCAGTGTGTGCATGATGGATATGCGGTGTTGTATGCATATGGTGTTATGGGCATGTTGGATATGCAATGTTGTGTATAGATGATGTTATGTACATGTTGGATATGTAGTGCTATTTACATGTGGTGTTTCGTGCATGTTGTACATGTGGTGATATGTACATATGGTTTGGTGAGCATGAATTTACAAGTGGTGTTGTGTACGTCTCGTACAAGTTGCGTTGTGTGCAGGTGGTGATGTGTACATGTCGTGCATGTGGCGCTATGTACATGCCGTGCATGTGGCATTGTGTACATGTGGTGTCGTGTACATGTCATGCATGTGGTACTATGTATGCGTGGTATTGTGTACACATTGTACAAATGGTGTAGTGTATATGTGGTGTTGTGTACTCGTTGTGCAAGTGACACCATGTACATGGGATGGTGTGCACACATTGTGCAAGTGGTGTGGTGTATAGGTGGAACTATGTACATATTGTACATATGGTATTGGTGCATGTGTGGTATTGTGTGCATGTCATACATGTTGTGTTGAGGGCATGTGGTACTATGTATGTGCATTATGTACATGCATGTATTGTGTTGTGTCATAAATCAGGTATAGATGTATTGTGTTGTGGTGTACGCTAGGTGTATGTGTATGTATTGTGTTATGCATTGGATGTAAGCATATGTATTATATTGTATACACTGGGTGTATGTGTATGTGTTGTATGTCAGGTGTGAATTAATGTATTGTTGATTTCTAGGGGGATCGTATGTGCTATAAGTCTCAAATTTTGTAGGAAGGCTAGGACACATGTATTCCAAAATACCCAAAAATCATTTTGGAAAATTCCATTTGGAGACAATTTTATTAAAATAATTAATTATTTTTAATGGATGCCTAAGTCTAAACTTAGGAATTGAAATAATTAAAGGGTATTAATTAAACTGAGCGTGAAACTTCTAGAAGAATACGATGATCAAGCCCAAATTATCTAAGCCATTGATTAGAATCTAATGTGGGTCATTGATTGATTAATGAGAGGATTATACGAAGAGGCTTGATGGGCATTTGGAAAACACATCAAGTGAGATCAAGAGATCTATTTCTCAAGAGAGCAGTGTAACAGTTGTTGGAGAAGTCATCAAGGAGATTTTTTGCAATGAGGGGCAAGGATAGTTTTCCGGTTGGAGAGTTTCTTGATCGAAGGATATATTGTAGAGAAGATAGAGAGATATCAAAAAGAGGCAACACAGTGCCACATAGAGGCAGCGTAGTGCTTTAGAGGGAATTTGAGATTCAGCTAGGAAGTCGAGTTCTAGAGCTAGAAGATGAGGTGTGAGACCAGAGGGCCAAAGGAACAAAGTTATAGACAACAGGAGATATGTGGAAGAGGTGATGTAGTCCCCACAGAGGTTGACATAGATCTGTGTAGGCTGACGTAGAGGCTACACAAAACCAGTGTGGAACTAGCCATCTAGTGCCTGGATCAGTGTCAATTCATCAATGATAGTGTGAGTTATTTCTCACTAATTTCTTTGCTAGTCAAATTCTTTGTATCGGATATCTAGTAAGGCATCCAAAGATTGTATTCAGAAACTACTACATAATAATACAAACCCTCTATTGTTACATCGATTTTCTCGCATTGGGTTTTTCCAGGGACATTTGTCCAAAAACAACTGTGTCACTTGTGTGTCCTATTTCTTTCTTGCTCAGTTCTTGTTTCTACATATTATTTATGTTCTGAAGGTTTTAGTTGTATTTATTTCAATTTTTACTGTATAATATTGTAAATAACTTGATTCAGTAGGAGAAATATAATCAGTTGCTACAATAGTGATTCCGGGATTCCGAATTTTCATGTGTATTGCATGGTGTGGTATGTCATGTGTGGTTGCATGTGTGGGATGTACGCTATGTGTATGTGCACATGGTCGAGGAGAAGGAACTAAGTGTTGTCGGGTGTGGCAATCAATCTAGTATGTGTATAAAATGAACAAAGGCATAGGTAATGATTGATGAAGGAAAATTATCAGTATTGTATTTCAGTTTTATTATGCATGTGATTTATGATTCTGGTTTATGATGGTTACATGTGCTTTATGATTTTTATCTATAGTGGTTACGTTTTGAGCTAACCTGATGTGATATTTATATACATGTTGATTTGGTCAAATATGCTAGTTTGACTTGTTGTGATAGGAAGCGAAGGGATTGCAAGTGTACCTTATTGACGAGCTACCAATGAGGTATTATTTGAAGTTATTTTGAATCTAATGGAAATTATGTTCTTGGAATAGGAATGCATGAAATGCCCGGTTGGGTGATTGAAATTCACTACAAGAATTAGCAGTAGTAGTGAAATAAATTGGAACATGCAGCAATATGTTGGTATAATACTTTAGGAGCAGGGCCATTGTGGGACATTGGTACCCAATAGTGTCCATTGATTTCCATGAGCATGTTATGTGATGGTTTTGAGGTAGGGATATGCCTTGGTTTTTGTATCTTCTGATGCGAGGAATCCTTGCCAAGGGATGGACTGTCTGATATTTGGGTGCCAGTGGAACTTGGAAGTGAGTGACTACATGAAGGGGTGACCAGATTGCTCGAGGGAATGTGTAGCAGAGAAGGGAAGGTCAGGGATATATTTATTTTGGTCATTAACATTTCCAGATGGAATCAGATGCACATTGGGAGTGCTCCCTGAGACAATGAGTCGATAATTGTTCACTGAGAGGACAAGTGGCACAAGATTGTAGCATTGGACATTGGATGCAGTTTCACTATGGCAGTGGATTTTGGACTTCCTAGGAAGGAGGTGAATCTTGGTATTACTTGAGTTTGGAGGTGTGAGCCTCTAGATTCCTTTATTGCGGATGCAAACATCATATATTTTTATTTATTGGTTGAGAAAATGTACATATGTGTGTATGTGTATATTGTTATAAATATTGTATTGAGCTGGTTTATAAAGCTCCACAGACATTATGGTTATTTGTTGGTTTAAGAAAATGTGTATGTGTATATGTGATTATTGTAAATACTGTAATGAGCTATGTTATAAAGCTCCAGTAAACAGTATGATTTTCATGTTTCATCAGTGGTCATTGTAAATATTGCAATGATTTGTGTTATAAAACTCCATGGGCATTATGCTTTGTTTTCAGCAGCCTTGTTGGTTATAGGTGTCATTGAACACTGAGGATGGTGTTCCCCCAAAGGGGAGGGTTCTGTAAAAGCCTTGGTGAAAATTCCATGTCAAAATATATATAAGGCCACAGTGATGGGACATGTATTCTAAGCTAAATGGTGGGGGAAACATCCTAATGGGTGTTGATTCGATTTATTATCGCTAAGGGAATTGGCAAAAGAAATGGCTAAGGTTTTGGAACAACATGAGGCAATTAATTGGCATTTTATTTATGAAAATAATGGAAATTAGGAGAAAATGAATGTGAAAGGTCACTGGTTGCATGTGAGGAGGAAATTGAAGGAAAATAATGGAAAATGAAGAAAGTATAGGCCTCATTAATAAAAAGGCTTTTGAGGATCAATGGGCAAGACTTGGTTAGTTTAATTTTGGAGCTCTCTCATTATTCTCTCTCCCTCTCATACTCTTGGAGACTTATATTTTTATTGGAGCACTCTTGGAGGGTGTAGCATACTTAGATCCTTGGAGCAAGAAGGCAAAGGAAGAGTAGGAAAGCACAAAAGGGCATCAAGATCAGCATCTACAACATTTTTGCTTGAAGGTATCGAGTTGCATGTATGATTTATTCACTAGTTTTGGGATTCATGGCACATGCTGTGGTTTCTTGATTATGATCTGTCAATAGCATGGAGGATTGCCTAGATTGATAGTGGATTCTCCTAGCCTTGCCATTTCCTGGATAGCCATGGAGATTGTGGTTTATTTCCTTGTTTTGTTTTGGTTGGTTCTCATGTTTCCTTATCTTGGGTTGAGTTATTAGTTCCTGGAAACCTTGGTTGGGCAAACGCTTTGGAAGCCCTGTAACGAATTTGGTTGAGTTACTAGTCGTGGAAGCCTTGGTTGGAAAAATGCTCTGGAAGCCCTATAACTACTTGGGTTGAGTTATTAGTCTTGGAAGCCTTGGTTGGAAAAACGCTCGGGAGCCCTTGGTGGGTTGAGTTACTAGTCCTGGAGCCTTGGTTGGACAAACACTCTAGAGCTCGGTAGTAGTTGTGGGTTGAGTTACTAGTCTTGGAGCCTTAGTTGGACACACTCTCTAGAGCAATGTAGCAACTATGGGTTAAGTTACTAGTCCTATAAGTTGGGTTGGAACAAATGCTCTAAAGCTCTAGATTTCTAGGATAGAGACCAGTTTGATGTTGGTTTTGTGATGTCCAACCGGGAAGTGGAATCACTTTTTGATGGGTTGAGGTGGATGGCCTATGGAATCCTTGGATGAGTTTAGGTTGATGTGTTCTATTAGATCCCACATTCATGCTTAGAATATGGCATGGGTGTGAATGGATGAAGAGAGGTTTGGCTCAGCCATTCTACGGTCAGGTGGAACGTAGAAGTCCCATCTCAAGTTTTTATTTTGCATCATTAATGAAAGGTTATTTCTCTTGGTATTTCTATGTGTATTATGATGGATTATATCTATTGTATATGGTTGTTATTTCATTGATATTTTTGTCCCTACTATGTTGTTATGTATATGTTTTATGACAACAACCATGAGTGGCTCTCATCATGTTCTTACATGTTATTGAATTATCAACGTATCTATGACCTAATGGATGAAATAGAAGCCAATGTGATAAGGAGACAATGCTTCATAGCAAATCTCAGATTAGTATGAGACGTCTGTTCTTATATCTGCTATTTACACATGTAGGTTGCATATTACTAAATGTTTGAAAAAATGCTTGTCATGGCTAGTAGGGGTCTAGTCAAGGTCTTGAACAAGTATTTTCTTTAGTACTGTCATTTCCATGCTATTTTACTGATTTGAAGTGATGGTGCAATTCTAACTAGTGACCTGGGCTTTAGGCATGAAAAAGTGGCTCAAATCTCGGATTTTTTGTTATAGCACTAACAATTTGGGTCTCTTATCTCTAGTAGGCAAGCCTGTGAGAGTGAGTATAGGGTTACAGTCACATGCTTGCCTTGTCATGGGAGAAATTTTGGGTTTAATTCAGCTAAATTCTAGGTTAACTCAGGGGTTGGTTACCTGGAGTGGTGGATTAGCTCATGGGGTTCCTTAAGCACCCAAGCGAGATTTGGGTGTTGTGTTTTTGTCGAATCCATTTCCTTAAGGTTACCTAGGAGGTTGAATCATATCATAGTAGCCTCTCGTCGCATGTTTACCCTAGATGGCCGATTGATTGGGTAGATGTAGGAGGATGGTGTTACAAAAATTGTTGGTACATCTTCAACCAATGGAAGTTATTATCTTGGTGGGAGAGAGAGTTAGCAGTATCTCCATAAAATACCTTTATTATCATATATTTTTCCCATACATAAAATTCAAATACCATTGGTATATCGTCAACCAATGGAAGTTCTTATCTTGGTGGGAGAGAAAGTTAGCAGTATCTCCCCAAAAGACTTTCTTCTTCCTTTTACTTGTCATATTCCATCGTTCTTCCAATGCACTTTGATATAGGTGATAAGTTAAGTGTTGCAATATGGATCATCTCATTGTTTGAATTCTTAGTTCTTGAATGGCATTTACTAAAACATCCCTTCATCACATTGTTGGAAATATGTTGTCATTAATGGAAAGAGAAAAGCATTGATGATGTTGCCATTGATGGCAAAGGAAAAGCATTAATGATGTTGTCATTGATGGCAAAGGCAAGGAAGATGATGACAAAGATTTCCAATGGCGGTGTATCTAGATCAAAATTAACACAATGAAAAAGTAGAGAAGAGTACAAAAATAAGGAAGATCAGTACATGTATATCTAAGGTGTTACAAAGCTCATATGGTTACAAGTAGAATCACGAACAATAGTGGTGGAGATAATTTGTTAATATGCAGAGAATTTGGATCCATTTATTATATAACATATCATCTCAGATGTATTTAAGACCCACTCAATTGGAAAGAGCTCTAAAAAGAGCTTTCCAATGGTATGTGGAAGATCAAAAATGGCCTCCTATATCACAAGTTAGAGCCAGTCAAAGAAGAGACCCACAAAGTCAAACATTGCAGAGCTGAAGTGTTGGAGAACCCATTGGAGTAATTTATGAATGGTGGCATTATTAAATATGGCAGATCTGGTTTGCAAAGTAGCTATCCAAATGACCAAGCTAAAGTGGGCTGATAGAAAAGTAGCACGGACTATTTTAATTGGTCGTTGGTGGAGTTGTTAACATACAACCCTAATGGAAAATTCCCTGGAAGAAACAGGGATACACATAATTAAGAATGGCACAGGATAATAAGAGCTGATAATTTGGGAGTCGAAATATGGGAATTGGAAGAAACATAGGTGCACGCAGGTGATAAATCCAGGAAGTTCGGAGTTGGGGAAATGGGAAGACAGATGGTCATAGACTGGAAGGAACTTCCATGGAAGAAAAGTGCGCAGTGCGGAGCTAGGAAGTAGAGAAGCTAGGTAGCTGGGAAGCGAGGACAGTCATAGAGGTTTAAGCGAAATATAGATACTTTCCCTCAAGAAAACATCGTGGAGGACCCAAAAGAAATAACTTGGAAGTAAAACACAAAAGGATTCTAGAAGGAAATCCCAGAAGGCACTTTCTTGAAATTGGTTTGAAACAAATCTTGGAAGGCTCTACCTTAAAGGAAAAACAAAGGCACAAAAAAATAAATTGTCATGAAGACATTCTTGAGAATCAGGAAAAGTGCCAACAAGTAAGACAAAGTGCACTAGGTCACGGGTTTTTTTTGTTGGTTCTATGTGATTGAGGGCCTTCGAGATATGATCAATATAAGGGTTGTGTGCATGAAGAAAAAACATGAACAATCTAACAACTGTTAAAGGAACAAGCGCATGGATATTTTCAAAATTTAAATATAGTTCTTGGGTCATGATTAAAGGACTTGTTTGAATGAGTCAGTAGCTTTTAAATTTGGTGTATATGCCAAATAAAATAAAGCACTAAAGCATGCATGAATGGAGCCAATGGAAGAATTTAGCAGAGCAAACAGTTAAGTGGCATATTTGATATTTAAGCCAAACTTGGAGTTCCTCTAGAAATAGAAGACCTTTGCTAAAACTTGTAACTTACTAGAATTGATACAAAATTGCAGATTAACTCAACTTTTCTCGAAGAGATAGTAGAGAAAAGTTAGAAGACTTGGAGAGCAGATTCATAAGACTTGGCAGAAGCAGAAGAAAGGAAAAATTAAAGGATTTGTGTAGGCTGTCACAAGAAAGATAACTAAAGTTCCAATTCCAAAAATATCAGTCCAGAATTATTTGTAAGAATGATTCAAGCATCCAAGGTGTAGGTTAGTGGAAGGTTTTTGGTGTGACGAGATACATAATGTGGGTATGCATCAGAGGTGAATCAAAGATTTATTGTGGTATCTCAAACGTGTTTGAGAAGGAAAATAATGAATTGGTAATTGGTGTTTTGGTCAACTATGATTTTATGGATTGATGTTGTTGGTATGTATGGATGGTAGTTTGATCAGTGACCAATGATTACTCGTATAGTTCGTGTTTTATCAGTAACATGGATTTTTGAAGGTGTTTAAGGGTGGTTTTCATGAGTAGTTTAGGTAAGGAATTTTATTTGTTATGAAATAAGTGGTCTACTAGTTCCAGTTTGAAAATGGATGAAAGATGGATCAATAGGGCCAATGAGTGGTAGTTTTCATTCCATGGGAAATAGTCTCTTTCAGCAGAGTTTGACAAATGAGCAAGGGCAAGGATCCCTTTTAGCAAAGGTTGGTAAACAAGCAAGGGATAGAGTCCCTTTTAGAAAATGCTAATAAACGAGTTACAAGGGAAACGATTCATTTTAGCATTAGTTAATAAACAAGTATGGGCAACAATCCCTTTCAATAGTAGCTAATAAAAGAGTAAGGGAAAGAGTCTCTTTCAGCAGTAGTTGATAAACGAGCAAGGGAAAGAGTCCCTTTCAGTAGAGATCGATAAATGTGTAGGGATAGGAGTCCCTTTCAATGAAAACTAATAAACAAGTAGGGGTAGGATTCCCTTTTAGTGAAAACTGATAAATGAGCAGGGATAGAATTTGCTTTCAGTAGGAGTTGATAAACCTACAAGTAGTAAACTGTGGGGAAATGATGTATTCAAGTTGCAACTTATATTTACCAAAGAAATCAAAGGAAGATTGATGTCTTTTGTATACGTTGCACATGTGCTTGATGGTGATAATGATGTTATATTTTGCATGATTGAGTTGTGTTGTTGATCCATGAGTGATTTTTAAAGTAATTGAAAATTATAAATTATTGAGAGTTGTATAATTTGGTCACACTACTGATTCACCCCACTCTTGGTAGTGTCCTAATTTCCATTGTTTCTAACAATTAGTATCAGAGCAACCAGGTTCCTTCAAGATTAATATAAAAACTGGAAGAAAGATCAGGGATCATGGAGAACTAGGACTGGATTACCTCAGATGGAGTTCCATTTATGAATGGGTCAATTGTACAACTTGGAAGGTAAGAATGAGAATTTACTTGTTAGCTCTTGATTTGGATATATGTCTATCTATATAGAATGGATTAATAGATGATGAGTTCGATAAACAATCCAAGGAGGAAATATTAAGAGGGTCATCCAAGTTATATATTGAGAAAGTAATTTGGTGTTATAATGCCAAAGATATATTGAATGAGTTGTATTTCAGCTATGATATAGGCATACAAGTTGCATGTGATGTTAAGAGGCTTTCCCTGGAGGATGGAGCAGTCAAAGATTCCAAGAGTATTAAAGATCATGAAACAGAGAATTATTATCCTATATCAAGAGGGCAAGTTGTTGATTAGCATAAAGAGGTTTCATAGGATATGAAATGTGCAAGTAAGTTGATGTTTTTTTGTTATTGTAGAACAATAGGCAATTTATCTTCAAGTTTCTATATTGCACGCAATAGTGAAAGTGAAAGTTGTTCATCTAGTTGTAGTGAAGAAGGAACTACCTTGATATCAATAACATATCTAAAAATTGTTCAAGAATTCAATGGGTCACTTTTGGTATATAAGAAGATAGAACATCTCATGTGTTAGCAAAATAATCCCTAGAGTCAAGGGAAGGAACTCTTGAACAGGATGTGAGTGAAGTAAACACTAGTGGTGAATCTAGTGGTTCCTTTATTGATTTGGAAAAAATTGAAGAAAATATATATTTAAAAGGAAGCTCATATCATCCCTTGAAGATACAAATAATCCTAGAGGCATCAATCTAGAGCTAGAAGAGTAGAATAGAACATTAAAGGAGTAGTTAATGAAGTTTCAGAATTTGGAATTTATGGAAGAGATTCGAACCAACCAAAATTCCCCTTAGGTCGAGACAACATTGGAAGGTATAAGTGATTCAACAACATTAAAGGGACTTGCAAGATTTATTAAAGGAAGATCTAATGTCACTGAGAAGTCAACATAGCACCAAGGAGATGAAAGGACTTCCAAGAATCAAGTCAAAAGTATGCAACCCCTCGTATGCTTTTGTTATGGTAATGTAGGGCACCTTGCCTCTAAGTGTCTAAAGAGGAAAAATAAGTTGCAACAACATAAGTGGAACACTCTATTTCGGAAAAATCCAAGATTTTCTCAAGGAAATATGAACAACCATGCACAAAGCGTTAGGTCCCTATACTACTAGTGTAACCCCTTATTGTTATTAGTACAACCCCCTTATTATATTGTTGTGCCCATGTAGTCCCCATATTGTTATTATTGTGCCCCATAGAAGCCCACTATTTTTATTATTCTACCCTTACATTATTATTGTTGTGTAAGCTCTGATTATATTATGACCCCTTAGATTCTTATATATTGAAATGAGGTCTTGTTATTTGTATCATCCAAGAATTGTTCATTTATGTAATGTAAAGGAGGTTGCCCCCTTGAAGAGGCTTATTTCTAAGGTGTTTATCTATCTTTTCTATCTTTTTGTGAGTTGGTTTCATAACACTTGGTATCAGAGCTTTGGATTTTAGGGTTTTGCTGCTCCAAATAGGTCATCATGGAATTTTTGCTATAACTTTTTTTTTTTTTTTTTTTTTTTTGTGACGTTTCAGAATCTAAAAAAAAAAACCATTTGATATGAAATATAGTTTAACCTCAAATCTGAATTTTAGATCTTGTCTCGCTATATTTTCAGAGATATAATCTAAGGAAGTTAGGGTTTTTGAAAACTCTAGAATTTCATCTAAAATAGGTCATCGTGGAAGTTTCATTATAACTTGTTTGCTACAAAGTTTCAAAAACTAAAAGAAAACCATTTGAGAAAAAAGCGGTTTGAACCTTGGTTCCAAATTTCAGATGTTGTCTCTCTATATTTTTGGATATATGATCTGCGGAAGTTATGGTTTTTGCAGACTCCCGAATTACATCTTAAACAGGTGACCTTGGGAAAATCGTCATAACTTTCTCTCTGAGCATCAGATTGAGATTTCGTTAGAAGTTACAAAAAGAGGATGAATTGTAGTTTTTGGTGTGTATTTTTAAGATCCAAAGGTCAAAACAATGACACGTGGCACTTTACACAAGTTCTCTCTTCTGAAAAGGTATATAATCAGGTCATCTTGGGAGATTGTACATAACTCTTACTTGGAGAATCCAATTTCAATCAGGCTGGTGGCATTGGAAAGAGGACACAGAGGAATACTGCAGGTTGTGATTTCAGAATTGGAAGATACGAACTTATAGAGTTACAATCATTTCAAGATCGAGCTCCTAAAATAAAGAAAAGGAAATATGAAGAAGTTTGATGGCAAGGATCCGGTAAATTGGATACTACATATGGAGCAATATTTTGATCTACATGAGGTGCAAATGTTACAAAAGGTAAATATTGCATCTTCATATTTAGAACCGAATCAATTTTTATGGTATAAATGGCTTTGTTCTCATAAACCACTTGTTACGTGGTCAATTTTCATGGAGGAAATGATAACGCATTATGAGGATACAAAGAGAAACACCTTGTTTAGCCAATTGATAAATCTCAAACAAAAGGGTTCAATGGAAGAGCGCATTGAGGACTTTCAAAATTTGAATATAAGAGTAAATGATATTCTAGAGAAGCAAAGGATTGATGTCTTCATAGGGACTTTAAAGGATAACATTCAACATGAGGTTCATCTTTGGGAACCTAATTCATTGGAGAAGGCATTCAGATTGGAAAGAAAAATTGAAAGTGAAATTATGGAAACAATGAATCGCACCACTCAAGACTATAATTATGGAAGCGTTTTTTCTCCTAGCCTTCCACAACCTACAACGTTTACATGACAACAATTGGAAGAAAAAAGAGAAAAAGGGCTTTGTTACAATTGTGATAGCAAATACACTAAAGGTCATAAGTGTGCTGAGAATAAATTATTTTACATAGATTATGAAGAGGAGGAAGAAAACGATCATGAAACATTAAAAGAAGATGATATACACCATGAACCAACCCCAGAGAAAGAATAAATGAATCCAACAATATCTAGTAAAGCATTGGCAAGAATTATCACTCCTCAAACTCTCAAGATAGAAGGACATATCAAGAAGAAAAAGGTGCAAGAAGTGCAAGATCACATTGAGAAAGAAGAAATGAATCCAACCATATCTTGTAATGCATTGGCCGGAATTACCATTCCTCAAAATATCAAGATAGAAGGACATATCAAGAAGAAAAAAGTTCAAGAAGTGAAAGATGACATTGAGCATCAAGAAATGAATCCGACCATATCTTGTAATGCATTGGAAAAAATTACGACTCCTCAAACTCTCAAGATAGAAGGACATATCAAGAAGAAAAATGTTGAAGAAGTGAAACATCACATCGAGCATCAAGAAATGAATCCAACCATATCTTGTAATGCATTGGAAGAAATTACGACTCCTCAAACTCTCAATATAGAAGGACATATCAAGAAGAAAAAGATTCAAGCAGTGAAAGATCATATCGAGCATCAACAACAAGTTCTCCAACTTTTAAATGATAATGCCACTTTGGGGTAGAATCGAATGAAAAAACGGGCAGATCAACATCACAGTGAAAGAAGTTTTGATGTATGCAATTGGGTATTTTTACGACTACATCTCAAGCAAGCTATTTATGAGAAGGAAATCTTGGCAATACTACATGCACTTAAGAAATGGTGACCTTACCTAATGGGAAGACACTTCAAGGTCAAAATGGATCATGATAGTGTTAAATACTTTTTAGAACAAAGATTATCTTTAGAAGAACAGAAAAAATGGGTCACAAATATGTTGGGTTATGACTTTGAAATCATCTACGAAAAAGGGAAGAAAAATGTTGTTGCAGATGCACTCTCAAGAAAGGATGAGGATGTGGAAGCATTGTTTTGTGCTATTTCTATTATTCAACTAGATTAGATAAACGAAGCAAGGGATGAATGGAAGAAGGACAAAGAAGTTTCGCCACTCATTCAAAGATTGTAGAATATCCCTGTTCAAACAATATTGCCAGAACTTGATGAGGAAGGAAAAATCATATTGGAGCCTAGAGAAGTCAAAGAAACAAGAACCCGACAACTATGAAATAGATCAATTTCATAGTATCTCATCAAGTGGAAGAACTTACCCGCTGAATATTCCACATGGGAGGACAAGAATTTTATACGTAAGCATCAAGAACTACTCAAGCGTTGAGAACAACACTTTTTGAAGGAGAGGGGCATGTTAGGTCCCTATACTACTAGTGTAACCCCTTATTGTTATTAGTACAACCACATTATTATATTTTTATGCCCATGTAGTCCCCATATTGTTATTATTGTGCCCCATAGAAGCCCACTATTGTTATTGTTGTGCCCTTACATTATTATTGGTATGTCGCCTCTGATTATATTATGACCCCTTAGATTCCTATATATAGAAAGGAAGTCCCTTCATTTGTATCATCCAAGAATTGTTCATTTATGTAATGTAATGGAGGTTTTCCCCTCGAAGAGACTTATTTCTAAGGCTTTTATCTATCTTTTCTATCTTTTTGTGAGTTGGTTTCATAACACAAAAAGCCTTTTCCCCTCAAAGGAAACATCATTAGTGTTCCAATAACACCAAGAGAGTGAGTATCAGTCTAAGAAAATGGATGAGCAAAAGATTTGGTAAGAACAATTCGTTTTTCACTTTTATAAATCACTTTGAATGCTATAATTGTAAGAATTATGGGCACAAATAAGTTGCATGTGAACTTGGAAAGAATTAACCTCCTTTGTAGAACAAGTCAAACAGAGGCAAGAATCATGTGAAGAGTTAACAAAGAAAAATGTGTAGGATTTTTTTCAACGCTCATAAGAGAGGCAAAATGAATGGTGTATGGAAGTAATAGAGAATAGCATTTGGCTTTGAAGATGTTCAAAATAATATTAGCATAACAAAGCCTAAAATTCTTGTGGTTGATCACTCTTATATAAACTACTATAGATAGAGACTCCAAGTAGACAAAAGCAGAAACAACTTTGCTAGTTCTTCATTACAGAAGGCATACATAGACAATGAGAGAGAAGAGAAAGAGGTAATTTCCAAATTATATTTAATTGGTGCTACTAAGAGAAAAAATCATTCGTTTGGCAGAAAGTCACTCCTTTAGTAAAGAATACTAGACCAATGTAGGCAATCAGCTCATGGGATTGACCAAACTCGGCATACCCAGGTCTGGAAGAAAAAGGGAGATAATCTAGTCAATGGGAGTATATCCCTTGTTCCTCTTCATTGAAAAGAAGATGTTGGCTTCAAGAGAATCCATAAAGTTTAGATGTAATGAGAAGAAAGGAACATATCTAATATTGCATCTGAAGGATAAGGGAAGTATGCCATTTTTGTTGTTTTCCTGAGTTTATAAAAATGTTGAAGAAGACTGGTCTTGTTGCGTAGTGTGTTATGGTGGTTGACTTAATGGTTTTGTCAAATAAAATTGATAGTCTGAGTATGTATATATGATGATGACTAATAGAGATGTGTTTACTTTTAAATATTCCCTATCTTTTGTAAGTATTTTATAGATTTTGAATGCCAAGAGTGAGCATAAACAGAAGGGGGCATACTCAAGTTGAGAATAAAGTATCAATTTATTCCATTAACATTTGGTATCAGTTGTTTTCTCCTTAAGGACAAACATGGCATACAGAGGATAATGGTGTTTGTTGCATATTAATGTTTCCTAAATGATCATAGTTTTTGAGTTACAGATATATTGTTTAACTGTTTATCCTTTCAAATTGTTCCAATTAGTAATTGGTATCAGAAATCATATTTTTACAGAGAAGGCATATTGTTGAAAAGAGAACGATCATAGGAGGAGAACAACCTATTTTCAAGTGCTCAACAATTGGTATCAATGCCATCAATTTAACACTTGGTATCAAAGGTATTATCAATTGGTATTAATTATCATTAGATTATTGTCAAAATGTGGTGTTCATGTTGTCAGTATGAGATTTTAAGTCCAAGTGTTGGTGAAAGAATCCTTATTTGAATGTTGTTAATGTTCATGTTGAGTAAAAATTATATGGTGAGTTTTCTTCCATAAGAATTTTGTCAAGGAAGAGTCTATGTTGACTTGTTGGCCTAAGCATACATTAGTGAGATTCCTTCTATGTTTGTAAAATAAGCACTTCTAATTGTTGCATTTTTTAATTTATAAATTGAAAAGTTGATGGGCATACATAGGATAGGGTTCTATTGTTAATAGAGGTTAGGTGTATGTGTCTAGGAGGAGGAATTGTTATGAATGTAATCCTAGTTGAAACTTACACCAACATGTATTATTTTTCTCATCGCTCAGTTGTAAAATCATATGTTGTTTTAGCAAGAGATCCCTCTTGACTACTTGAGGCAGATATTGGGACTAAGTAATCCTCTCCTCTCATCTCAATCTTTGTCAAAGGACAAAAAGGAATTTGCGTGTATCATATAAGAGATACCTAAAGTTTTTAGCATAAGAAGCAATTGATAGGTCCACACGATCAAAAAGACATAGGGAGAGAAAGTTAGTATCTCTTCCATTGATTTCAAAAGGGGAGAGGTATTTCTAATTGAAAAAAAGATGGAGAAGAACTTCATACTAAGAACAAGAAGTATTGGTGATAAATTAAAAGGAGAATTCCACTAAAAAAATTATATCAAAGCAACAGTACACAAAGGAGTAGCATCCAAAGGAAGAGAAGACAAAGAATACACTTATATTTGCTTGTTTCTTTATGATGTTGTTTTGTTTGATCATAGTGTTGCCATCAATGCCAAAGGATGATATTGTCGGAAATATGTTGTCATTGATGGAAAAGGGAAAACATTAATGATGTTGTCACTGATGGAAAAGGAAAAGCATTGATGATGTTGTAATTGATGGAAATGGAAATGAAGATGAGAACAAGGATTTTCAATGGCAACGTATCTAGATCAAGAGTAATGAAATAGAAAGTAGAGAAGATTGAAAAAAGAAGGAATATCGACACATATATGGCCAAGGTGTTGAAAAGCTTGGATATTTACAAGAAGAGTGGTGAACAATAGTAGTGGAGCTCTTTGTTGAGGTGAAGATACTTTGGATCCATTTCTTGCACAACATAGCATCTCAGATGTATTTGAGACCCACTCAAATGGAAAGAACTCTAAAAGATATTTCCAGTAGTATGTGGAAGATAAAAAATGACCTTTTGGATCACAAGTTAGAGCCAGTCAAAGAAGGAACCCCCAAAATCAAAGATTGCAGAGCTAAAGTGTTGGAGGACCCATTGAAGAAAGATATGAATGGTGGCATTGAGAAATATCACAGAAATAGTTAGCTGAGTAGTTATCTAAATGACTAGGATAAAGTGGCATGATAGAAAAGAAATGAGGAGTATTTTAACTGGTCATTAATAGAGTCATTAACATATGACCCCGGCGGAAACTTCCTTGGAAGAAACAATGATGTGTGCAATTAAGAATGGTCCAGGATAATAAGAGTCAAGAAAATGGGAGCCAAAAACTGGAAGAAACAGAGGTTTGCATGGGTGATAAAGTTGGGTAGTCAAGAGTTGGGAAGAATGGGAGATGGGATGTCGAGAAGTCATAGACTAGAAATAACTTCCCTAGAAGAAAAGTGCCCAACGTAGAGCTGGGGAGCCGAGGAGTCAAGAATCTAGGAAGTCGGGGCAGTCTTAGACGTTTAAGCCAGAGATGAACACTTACCTGGAAGAAAAAATCCTAGGCGACCGGGAAGAAATAACCCAAAACTAAATAATGGAAGGATTCTAGAAGGAAATTATAGAAGGCAATTTCCCATAAGAAAAAAAATAGAAGAAACAAATCCAAGAAGGCTCTAATTTGGAGGGAAGAAAGGTGTACAAAAATAAATTATTAAGAAGATAGGACTGGGAAGCAAAATTCGACAAGTAACAGAGGGCACACCAAGTCACGGTTTTTGTTGTGATTCTATATGATTGATGGTATTTAGGTTATACTTAATACAAGGGCCACGTGAACAAATAAAAAGCAAGAACAGGCCAACAATTGTTAAAGGACCAGGGGCATGGAGATATACAGCTTTAAATATAGTGATTAGGCCATGATTAAAGGCCTTGGATAAGCGAGTCGACAACTTTTTAATTTGGTGTATATGCCAAATAAAATAAAGCACTAAAGCAGGAATGAATGGAGATAGTGGAATAATTTAGTGGAATGTATAATGGTATATTTGGCAGTTAAGTCAAACTTGGAGATTCACCAAAAATAAAAGAGATCAACTAAAACTTGTAACTTAGTAGAGTTGAGGAAAAACAATAGATTAACTCAGTTTTTCTTAGATAGACAATATAGTAGAGTTAGAAGACTTGGAGAGCAGATTTAGAAAACTCGGTAGAAGCAAGAGAAAGGAAAAATTAAAGGATTCATGCAAGCAATGAAAAGCAAGATAACTAAAGTTCCAAATCCAAAAATATCAATCCAAAATTCTTTATAAGTGGAATTTGAGCAACCAAGGTGTAGGTGAGTGGAAGGTTGATGGTGCAACAAGATGCATAGTGTGGGTATGCATTAGAGGTGAAACAGAGACCAATCATGGTGTCTCAAAGGTGTTTGACAAGGCATAAAATGAATTGGTGATTGGTCTTTTGGTCCAAAGTGATTTTATGGATTGATGTTGTTGGTATGTATGGTTGGTGATATGATCAATGATTAATGATTGCTGGTATAGTTGGTGTTTTATCAGTAATAAAGTATTGTTGAAGGTGTTTAATGGTGGTTTTGGTGAGAAATGGAGGTAATAAAGTTTATTTTTTTATGAAAGAAGTGGCATATTGGTTCTAGTTTGAAAATGGGTGAATGATGGATCAATAGGGCCAACAAGTGGTAGCTTGCATTCCAAGGGAAAGAGTCTCTTTTAGCAGAGGTTGATAAATGAGTAGGGGCAAGAGTCCCTTTCATAAGAGACTAATAAATGGGCAGGGGCAAGAGTCCCTTTCAGTAAATGTTGATAAATGAGCAAGGGAAATAGTTATTTTTAGTAGAGTTTGATAAATGAGTAGGGGCAAGAGTCCCTTTCAACAGAGGTTGATAAATGAGTAGGAGTAGGAGTCCCTTTAAGTGAAAAATGATGAATGAGTAGGGGTAGGAGTCCTTTTCAGTGAAAAATGATAAACGAGCAAAGATAAAATTTCCTTTCACTAGCAATTAATAAACCTACAAGTAGTAGCTTGTGGGGAAATGATGTAATTAAGTTGTATCTTGTATTTTCCAAAGAAATAAAATGAATATTGATGTCTTATGTATATGTTTCCCATGTGCTTAATGGTGATAATGATGTTATATTTTATATGATTGATTTATGGTGTTGATCAATGAGTGATTGCTAAAGTAATTGAAAAGTATAAATTGTTAAGATTTGTATAATTTGGTCACAATATAAATTCACCCCCCACAACCCCCCCCCCCCACTTCCCCCCCCCCACCCTACCAAGTAGTGTCCTAGTTTTCATTGTTTCTAACACACATATCACCTTCATTGGGAAATGTGAGAATCATTACTGGGAGTTAAATGATGAAGGCACGCCCTTTATGGAAAGATGAATGATTTTATTAACATAATGTCATATTTCCACCTTTTACCTTAAAGATCAAGATTTCTTAAATTCACCTTGAATTACTCTCAAAGAAGCAGAAGGGGTACTTTTGTAAATTTCACTAAGTATGGCTTATAAAGGAAGAAACCAATTTTTTATAGAAATAAGAAATCATATTGTTAGGTTTTGTTCTCGGTGCTACAACACCCTCCAAAATGTTGGCCTACACTCAATTTTGGAGCCTTCCTTGGTCTTGTACATTGTCATCGCAAACATTGAAACTCATTCCATGTGTTTTATTGAGGAGTTTTTGTGCCCTTTGCAAGAGATGCAAAATGTCATATTTTCACATGTTAGTTGTTGCATCATGTATATAATACTATTATGGTTGTTTCAAGAGGTCACATTTGTGTAAATGAGTTGTTCTAACCTTGTAAAAAATTTTCACACCCATTTCCAAAGTTTTAAGCATTGTCGCACAAGTGTCGTCATGGTTATTTGCTAAGTGTATCTAAAGTGTCGCACTTGTCATAAAGTTGTTGCATGGAGGAAAATGTATTGTCATGTGTCTTGGATGATCTATTTTGTTGTGTCATTAAGTATTCTAAGTGGGTGATCACAGTCAAAGTCTTATCATTGTTCACATTAGTCTCACCGATCCCACACTTAGTCATTTTCTGAAAAGCTTCTTGACCAAGCAACCTAGCATCACCCAACCTCCCTAAACTATGCACTATGCAATCTTAGACCTCTATTTTGGTCCTTGCCTCTTGGTTCTATGTAATGCGTAGTTCTCACCTCCCAAGATTGCTTCACTATGCAGTTTCAATACTCAAACCCTTACCTTGACTCCTAGAATTGCGCATTTCCTTCTCTGAGCCTAGCCCAAACTATGAATTGCACAATCTGTTGGGTCCCTATAATACCAGTGATTACCCCATTACTATGGTAGTTGTACCCCTTATTAATATTGTTGTGCCCCTATTGCCCCCATATTGTTATTACTGTGCCCCATAGAATCCCTCTATTGTTATTTTTGTGGCTTATATTATTATTATTAGGTCGGTTGGGTTATATTGTGACTCCTTAGACTCTTATATATAGAAAGGAGGTTCTGTCATTTGTATCATCCAAGAATT